>MNCI01031208.1:308645-324591 GCA_015680685.1 Gnetum montanum
ACGGGGAGCGCGGCGGACTTGAGCAGCCAGAGAAAGATTTTTACTTTCTCGGGGAACCGCCCGCACCAAACTGTCATCCAACCGTCCTCAGGGGTTATTTATGGGTCAAAAGGGTGTGCGGCTCAAGGTGGAGCCAGTTCAGATTCAACATCCACCACACGTGCTGGCAGAGAGTCATCCAAGGCCTCAAGACATGCGGACCAAACAGCCAGAGCATGTACTTCCGGTGAACGATACGGCCCCACTGACTGCACTCCCCCTGAGCACGAGTGAGCCGATGGACCAGCCGCTGCTGCCCCATCGCACACTCATCCTTGAACACGGTGACCCCCAGCCCCCCCCCGGTAGTACGAGGACGAGCCGCGCGATGCCAATTGACGAGATGGAGTTTGCTCCCCCCTTTGCCCCCCCGCCATAGGAAACCGTGGACCCGGGCGTTGATCTAGTGGATGATGGCCGCGGGGGGTACGACGACCGCCGCCACAAAGCGTGAGGTGGCCGCAAGGATCCTAGTGGCCACGAGGAGGTGGCCTTTGCGCGTAAGGAATCGGTTTGCCCAGTGATTGATGCGGCGCTCAAGCTTGGCCAGGAGGGGGGTCCAAGAATTGTTCTGCCCCCACTGGAACAGCAGGATACCCAGGTAGGTATCGGTGTTCTTCCCAGGTTGCACGTTCAGAGTTTGTGTAACCCGGTGCTGCACCTGCGGGTCCACATTAATGAAGTGCACCGCCGACTTGGTGCGGTTGATTTCTAAGCCTAACTCGGTGGCCAGTCGGGACAGAGCCAGGTTGATACACTGGGCCTGCGGGACCGTCGCCTGGCTAAGAAGCATGGTATCGTCTGCATAGTGCTCAACGTGGCAAGCCACCCCTGCAATTTCAAGGCCCTCCACACCCGAGGCATGACAATAGGACTATAGGAGGTCCATGGCAATGATGAAAAGCAAATGAGACAGGGGGTCGCCCTGCCTTAGACCTTGCCCAGGGGAGGAGGAGCCCCAGAGCCGCCCCCCAACGTCAAAAGAGAACCCGGTAGAGGACTGGAGATGCACACATAGCTGGATAAATCCAGGGTCAAAACCTTTCCTATGCATGATATCATGAAGAGCCTCCCAGCTAAGCGTGTCGTAGGCGTGGCGTGAGCTCGTGGTCGCTATGGGGCAGACGCCGACGTACGAGCCTGGCTACGAGGACTTCCAAGCGGATGAGGAGCTGTGGAGGATGGTTTGCCAATGTGGATGGGACACCCTACTGCAACGGCTGGTTGGGGACCCTAACCTATCTGACAACTCTTTCTTTACCAACTGGCGCAGCGATCAGACCTTCTTCCGTGGCCGTGTAATTCACCTGACAGAGGCTACTTTGGCCAACTACCTGGGGATCCCGGCCGCTGGGGAGATCATCCTGCTAACCTCCCGTGGCCTCCATAACTCGGTGACCTTTTTCGAGGGGCTTTCCCCGAGAACGCAGAGCCGCCAGGTCCCTCAGACGTCCCTTCTGCGCCTTTGGGCTCATGCTGCCGTCTTGGTCGAGCGCTTCTTTGTGCAGTTGGGGAATGTGTCCAAACTCCAAGGGTTTCATTTCACCTTCCTGCGGTGCTTGAGGGAGGGCACTCGAGTTAACCTGCCACGCTTCTTCCTCGAGGCCCTCCGTCTTCAGCGGCGGGGTCGTCGTTCGGGGCTCATTTTGGCCCTGTGGAGGGGGGCGGGGTGCATGGGGCGTCAGGCCCGTCCTCTGCCCCCACTAGGGGCTGTCATGCTACCCCCCCTCTTACTTCCTCCCCTTCCTCCACTACGTAATGACGGGCCACTCTCCACCTTTCCTAGGGTCGCCGCTCTAGGAACAAGCCCAGTAGCTGAACAGGCAGCATACGCTCGCAATGGAGTCCTTGCGTGCCCAGCTCACAGATGAGCTCCGGGACCAGATTAGGGAGGAGCTACGCCAGGAGGAGGCGGACTGACAGGCCCAGGAGGTGGTGGCCCGGGAGGAGCAGGGACGTCTGCAGGAGAAAGAGGTGCAACGGCAACGCCAACTCGACCGGGCGCATCAGCATAGCGCCCGTCAGTGGCTCAGGGGGGGCGCTGCCCGTATAGCATCCTTGGAATTAGCTGTGAGAGCTCCTGGGGGGAGCTCAGACGGCACATCCGGTGCACGTCCACTAGATTCCACCCAGATGCGGGGGACTCTTCGTCGGACCGGCGTAGGTGCGAGGCTCTTCTGCAGGGGTTTCAATAGGCCGCGAACTTCGTGGACACAGAGGACCATCGTGCCACCTTGAACCTACTCCACGAGTTGGAGTTGCCTCGGTGTGCCTGCCACCAGCTGCCGACCCACCCCTAGCCCCTCCCCCCGTTCTCTGTTGGTTTCGTCGCTGTTCTGGGGTTGTGCCCCCCCCTTTTTTTGTCCTCCCCTCCCTTACTTCTGCGTTGTGGGTGCATGCCCCCCCCATGTTGGGGGGGTTTTTGAACATCTGTACGGCTCTGTGGTTCGGCCGCCATGTTGGGGCTCGGCCGGGTTTTTCACATGATCCTTTGTGGGTTTCCGGGCCCCCCCCCCTCTTCGGGGTGGGCCACCCCCACTTGTACTTGTATAGTCGTGTACCATTCTTTCAGTAATACATTCCCGAACATTCTCTCAAAAAAAAAGTTGAAAAGATGTGGAACATGGTTAATGAAGAATTTGCAATTACATCAAAGATAGTGGAAGAAAAAATAGAGCAATAATTAGGAAGAAAAAGAAGGAAATTGTACACAATAAGTATAAGTATAATGAAAAATTTGTTACTATGAAAGAAGTAACTAATTCAAGTTCTGAAGAAGAAAATGGTTGTAATTTATGCTAGTATAAACATACTAAGGGATGTTGTCCAATCATGGCCTACCTTTAAGAATCAAGGGCATACATATTAATCCTAAGTTTGTTAAGAAGCAATGTCTAAGAGGTTACTCTATCCACAAGATAACTATAAATAGCCTTATCAGCAACACTCATACTATCCTAGTGAAGCTCCTTCACAACCTCAAGAGTAGTATCATCAGTAATGGTAAAGTCCAAAATCATGGGAGATGCCAACACCAAGATAACATTATTTTTATAAGCAACAAACCCTTATAGCTATTACATTCAACAATCCATATCACCATGAAATGCCTCTATTGATGCTTCTTGTTATTATTATTTTGTAGAGTATCACAAGCCCCTAGCTTCATGTGCCAAACCACCATCGTACATGTCTTGTCCTACTATACTACACTCTCAACAATCTTCTAATCCACTACCTTCTACAAAACCCATGCCTCAACAATAATAAAATAAGAACTTCACTACTTCCATGCTTGCTTAAACAATACTTCTCAAGAAGAGAACTAACCTTATGAGTCCATTAATATACCTTCAAATCATGTAGATGCTTCACATAAAGCTCTTTTAGATTTATAACTAGGAGTCAATATATCATCATTCCACTTGAAAAGGAACAAGATCTAGTCACTTCTATTAGTGGATGGTCATACCCTACAGATTTCCTAATTATTCATGTTGGTTAGAGCAAGGGAGAATTCCATATTATTATGTGAAGAGCTTGGCTTAGCATAATTGATGCTAAGTTGGGAACCAAAAACTTATCCTTGGAAATATTCAAGGAGGATGAAAAGGGAGCCATATAGAAACAAATAGTTCCATGCGTTTCATATAGCAATACATGGTGCAATTGCATGCAAAAACTATGGATAGTAAAGAGAAGTAACATTCCAGCATGAAAAATATGTGGAGAAGACATGAGTGTGTGTGCAACATTTCTTGTATGTAGTAGCCACAAAACAAGAATATATCAAATGACTAACTATTAGATGATTAGAAGAGACCTTATTATATTCACTATGCAAGTCATAACATAGCAAGGGCACAACTTAACTACACCATTATGGAAAAATATTTGATGGCTATGGTGGATGTAGTATGAAAGTATTAAGGATCGTTGAACTTAGAAGGGGGCAATGAATAAGTTTCACAAATCAAAAATTCTTCAACACAAAGCTCACACCAATTTTATGTGGTTCCCCAACTTAGGTACTCCACACTTAGAGTGTAGTTCACTTGGATACCTCCAAAATTTGTTTCTTTAAAATGTGGTTTGAAAGATACCACACCTTATACAAGCTCTAAGCTCCACTCCGGAGTGATTCATCGCCACAAATCAACTCAATCCTACAAGGTCCCGACAAGCTTAGATTGTAGTTTATAGGATTCCACAACCTTTACAAATTGAGCTTCACTCTAGATTGTTGTGATGCTGCACCAACCACTCAACCCAACTAGGTCTTGACAATGATGCCTTCTCTTAAGAAGCACATCAACCCCATCCTGGCAACAAGAAAGATAAATAAAAATTACAAGGAAAGGATGCAACTGATTTGCTAATCCTTGTACTTTAAGGCACAATACAATAAGATCACCACAATAGTACAAATGATGGTACAATGAGGTACACAAATACAAGAGAATAAAGTACATAATGATTTCTTGATGTTAACGCTTGCTCAAAAAACTTACTCAATTCCCAAGAGAATGAAATCTTCTTATAGCCTTGAAGTTTTTGAAATCACCTTGGAATTTGTACAATGGCTATCTAACAGATAGTGAAGATGTCTTCTTCAAGATTGGGATGTCTATGTACATCAAACTTCCATTCAGGGAAGATGTCTCTTCTTCATGGGAGACGTCTCTGAGGAGATGTCTCTTATTTTTAGGAGACATCTTCTCTATGATTTTTCTACTTTGGCCAAGATGTCTTCTAGTTCTAGAAGACATCTTCTCATCTTTAGAACTTTGCTTCTGGAAGCTTCCTCTTGATCATCAGAGCATCTTCTTTTAGCTTGATGTCTTATTTACTTGTCCAAGCTCCCTTGAATCCTTGTAGTCTTCACTTTGTCATTTCTTTGTAACTTTCATTCCTTGAGTCCCCATTCATGTCTAGTAAGTCCTTGTTGTCTTCACTTTGACATCTCTTTATAGATGTCATCTCTTGAGCTTCCATTCATGCCCTACAAAAGCATCACATTCCACAACATTCTATATTCTCCATTTTCTTTAAGGTTTTAACATACCAAAAGGTCAACAAGTATTAACACTGTGTGTTTAGTTATCATATCTACATCCACATTCATCACAACAGAATTACATTTTTGATGAATAAATTAATATTAAGCACAAGAGTAATAAGATGGCTTTGATTCTACAAGAATTTAACATCACCTTGAAAGGAACCAAAAAAGTAGTTGCCAACCATTTGTTTAGATTAAGATGAAAAAAAAAAGATACTTAAGAACCATTGTCACATCAATTTCCAAATGAATTACTATTCATAAAATTAGCAATGGTTGTAGATGTAATAAGAAAGTCTTAGTTAACATATTATATGACTTATTTGACTACACAAGAAATCCCTACTAAAATGGGATAGAAAGAAAAAGGAATACTTTCTCCATTAAGCAAAAAATCTTTTTGAACTTCAAGGCAATCTATATAATTTCTAAGCCAATGGATTACTTAGATGGTATGTTCCTAAATAATGCCAAAAAAGAGTGTTATAGGATTACCATGATGAACCATGTGATAACCACTATGAAGAATGAGAATGATCATAAAACTTCTTATGATTGGATACTTTTGGTCCACCATATTTAAGGATGTATACCTATTTACACAATTTTGTAAAATATGTTAGTAAGATGGAGCAATGATACTAGGTATGTAGGCACAAAACTTGTTGTATAAAGTTACCTTATGAACCAACTAGGCAAAGCGGAGTAAATGGGAAAATTAATCATAAAAATAAAGAAATGTTACAAACTAGTTAGAAATTGGACATAGTTCTAAGGGAACTATTTAATATCCTAAAGAAGGTGGAACATACATTCATGGAGTTTGGTGAAGAATCAATGATTCAACATATCCAAATTCATGTTTGAGATTGATGAGCTATGATATTGCGTACGCAATATTGCATCCGCCACACGATATTGCATACGCAATATCGCGTCCTACCTCATCTTCTATAAATAAGAGGCAGTACCCTTTGCTCCAAGGCAATTAGACTTAAACCCTTGGCCAGATTCTTGCAGTTTTGTTATTCTAGAGTTAGAATTATTTTTGTGTGCCTGCAGTAGGAGTCATAGAGTGAATGGATCTTTATTCAAGTAATTTGTACCTGAGTACAATTTTTGTGTACAGCAATAAAGATGAACTTTATGATAAATCTTGCAGCATACAGATTAAGCTAATTAGTAATTAATGATTGTTTAATGCTTTTCTGGTTAATTAATATCTTTCTCAACCTTCAACCCCCTTAGTTAAATAGACTCAGTATGACCGTTTTGAGCATGCGTGTAGCGCTTGGTAACCCAGTAACGATTAGCATTTGGTAATCCCAGAAGCGCTACACTGGTTTAGGATGTGTATGGTAAGTGGGAATGGATACTGGTGTTAGGAACATTTAGAATTTAGTTAATGAATAGTTCATGTAAGTTAGTTACTTAGTTCTCTCTCCCTTTCCTTTATTAGTAGAAGACATAAAAAGATAAAAAGCTATAAAAATCATATACCTCAAGCTTACTTAACCATACAACCATGATAGTACAAGTAAGTTTGGGAAGACAACGATTAATTAAACCTGAGTGTTCCATTAAGGTGTGTAAGTACTTAATCCTTGGAGTTCAATCGAATCGTGCATGAAACGCTCGTATTCGTATGGTTGAGTGTAGGAATACCTTGCCACTCATCATTGGCACTGTTGCCGGGGACTTAGTTGTTTGTGTGCTACGTAGAACATCGAAAATCATTCATATCATTGGAACATTAGAACAAACCTTTAGGATTAATTAAAGAAAGATAAGACAACAATACATCACACACCAAACAAGATAAAAATGTCTTCGTCTTCACATAAGAGCACTTCACCGCCTAGGACTAACACAAGAGGCAGTCAGTGACATAATACACGTAACCAAGATTTGCCAGTCCCTCAATAGTTTCATGTGGTATATACCCATCCCGATGAGTATATACTCGATTTCACCTTTATTCTCCACCAAGATGAACAACTGGGTTGGAGAGACTTGGAGTGTAACATAGTGTTGCCTCCAGACCGATCAGTCCCCAACATGCTCCTTCGTGCTCTCACACAAATAGGCATGCTGCTTTTATACGTAGAATACATTGCATGCGATCATGACACAAGGGACTATCACCCCACAGAAGCGCAACGTCAAAGGAACTTGCGACAGGAGAGATACCATACATCCTTGAAGGGTCAATGGCCCCATGATGCTCCACATGTTTTGAGCGAAATTGAAGATGGTGAACCTGCTTCAATAGGTTTCCCACAAAATGATGTTCCTCCTCCTAACATTGGTTAGGAGGTGGTGTATCATAACCTTCAGTCCACTATTCACAACCTTGGTTCTGATACTTACAAACATGAAGTGTTCAATGAGGGAACACTAACACATGATAAGGGCAGATGTTCTAATCATGATCATGATCGAAGCTGAGACCACCAAAGAGAAGGTAGAAAAAATCATCATGGTGATGGTTCTCCTTCTTCTTCACCTTCATCGTCACGTTCACCCTCTCCTTCAATGTCCGGATGCAATCATAGGAAAACCAATTATGAGGATAAAGGAAAACGAAGTGAAAGACATCAACGAGACAGTCGAGAACGAGGATGAGGGCACTCTAAGGAATCAAGGCATAGAAGAAGGGAGAGTAGGGAACCGCATAAACACCATAGACGCTATGAATGAGATGATCACGAAAAACCCCTACTTGCAACTAGAAGCATGCTAGATATAATGAAGGCTGTAAGAGTTCCAACAAGGCACCAAAAGGATAGTAGGATCAAGAGGTTAGACATGAATAACATTCCACGATTTGAAGGGGGATACAACACTGATCCTTAAAATCACTTACAAGCATTCCATGATGCATGTGCCTTGCAAAAAATAGAGAATAAATGGCAAAAACTGAAGTTGTTCCCAAGGACACTAGTGAAAGAAGCTGAAAGCTAGTACCGGTCCTTCGAACCGGAATCCATTTGAAGGTGGAGTATAATGTTAGAACTGTTCAATGATAAGTACCAAATGTACTCTTGAGTGTCTAACCTAAGCAAATCCAAGGATGGAAGCAAGGAAATCATGAACCCTTGGATGTTGCCATGGGCTGTTATTACGCACTATTACATCATTTCCCTAGCCATGGTTATTCGCAGTGAGATCAACTACACCATCTCGTGGATGGACTTAGACATGAAACAAGAAGAATCCTTGGGATGTATGCCCAAGGAAGTTTATCGGAGCTTAGGTCTCATCAAATTCATAGATTGCTAAAGCAAGTAGCCAAAGAAGAAGGTGAGCTATGAAAGAGAGAAAATGCGGAAGAACACAACCGAGATCCTTCCCTTCGAAAAAGGGGAGTGAGATTTTGTGAGGAGGAAGAAGAGTCACCACTTGAAGAGATGGAGAATAGGAAAACTTTGCCTCTCCAAAAGTTAACAACAAAAGTATCGAAAAAGGTAGACCAAATGTGGAACTCCCTAGATAGTAGGTTTGAAACCATTCTTAAAATTGTAGAGGAGTCTAGGGAGCGAGGTAGTGACCACGACAAAAAGAAAAAGAGAAAAGTGGATAATGCACATAACAAGGGTAAGGGCAAAATGGCCATCACAGGAGAGGTTGTGGATTTAGACACGGACAATGATGGTGGATGCGAGATATGCCAATACGACCATCCTAAGGGATGTTGCCCAATGATCTCACATCTACAAGAGTTTGGGATGTATGCACTCAACCCACGACTAAATAAACAACAAGCACCCCGACGATTACCTTATCCCCAAGGTAACCCAAGATAGTTCCACCATCCTTCAACATATTATCCACATGGAACTCCACCACAACCCATTGAGCAACATCAACAATGGCCATACCCACAGTCATGGGGGATGCCACCACTAAGGCAAAGCAACCTGACCCATATGGCTACTACGTGTAGCATCCAATCTCTCCACATGACTCTGTTAGTCACGTTGCACAACAACATCACTACCAAACTTGTGAGTATTATAGAACTCCTTATCCTAGGAAAGATAACCCACAAACATACCATCCTTCAAATCCATCTGCGGCTCTCACACCGATAGCTCCATTACCACCTACTCCAGCAATGCAAGGGGAACTCCCTACTCAACCGTAATAATGCAATGCTACAAGGGCTGTAAATCCTCAACCCAATGTTGGTTTTGACAACCGTATGAAGAAAAGACCTTTCTTCAAAGCCAACAGTCCAACCAAGCCCTTACAACCACAAGCAGTTGAACCTCTGAATGCCTCCCCATCAAATAAGGCTTCAGAGCTCCCTTTGAACTGAACATAGAGCTCAACGCATATGGTTATGTTAACACATGTTGTTACTAACTAGATTAAGGTTGGACACCTTCCCAGGAAATTCTCTGATCCTAGAAGTCCTCTAATCTATCTCCAAATCGTTAGGAATGAGCCATGTAAAGCTCTTCTAGACTTAGGTTCTAGAGTCAACTTAATATCACAAGAAATGTACAAAGCCTGAAACCTACCTCCATTAAGAAAGAGCAATATTCGCCTAGAGCTGGCCGACCAGTCCATCATTGTCCCCTTAGGACTTGTGGAGGACATCGTCACCACTATGTGTGGATGGTCGTACCAAGCTGATTTCCTAGTGATACAAGTAAATAACAGTAAAGGGGACTTCCCAATAATAATGGAAAGGGCATGGCTAAGTACGATAGATGCACGCCTAGGAATCCACGATCTTTCCCTGGAAATATCCAAGGAAAACACTTTTGGAAAGATCGAGAAGAAGAATGTTCCATGCATCGCATACAGTGACACAAGGTGCAATTGCGTGTAAAGATCATGGGTTGTGCAAAGTTTAGCATTACCTGCATGCAACCAGTGTGCACAAGACATTAATATACAAAAGTACCTGTATGCAGCAGCCACATGACAAGAAGACACTCAATGGCTGATAGCTGATCAAGAGAGCAACTCACTAATGTGCATAGAACCAACTGAGGGAATAACTTGTGCTTACATCGAAATCATAGATGCACTAGAGCAAGTCCGCTACCAACTTCCAAGCCTTAACCTTGAAAACAGCAACTAGGGGAAGTTGGAGATTCCTAAAAAATTCAAGCCTGAGAGCCCTGATAAGATATTGTTAGTCAATGTGCAACAGACCAAACCCTTCCATGAACTTAGGATGGCCAGTGCATATAATGCCTCTAAGAAGGGACGACCTTGCTTACTCTTTCGGATCTCCTCCTCCCAACTCAGTCATGGGGGAGACGACCACCTCTGCTAATCATTTGAGGCCCTCAATTCCTTTTTAAGTTTTTGTTTTGCACATTTTTGTTTTACAAATTTCTTTAATTTTTCTTGTTTTTTTTTTGCAACATTGGTTATACTTTTTCATTCCTTTGTATGACTATTTGTTTTGTTGTTTTTGTTTTGTTTATTTTTGTTTTCGTTTTTGTTTTTGTTTTTGTTTTTATCTTTGTTTGTTGTTTTGATTTTGTTAGATTCATCACCTAATAAGTGCTCTTGATGGTGGTATGAACTGTATTCTATGGATTGCTAATGTTTGGTTTTTACCTTTGAGTTATAATGTTGATACTAAGGTATGGCTCTTTTGATATAACAAGTAATGAGTCCACATCATCCATGCATCCATGAATTTCTATGGTCTCTATTGGCTTGGAATTGTACAATCCCTTTCTTTAATAATAAAACTATTAACAAATTGGTTACTGGCCATTTCTCAAACTAAGGAAGGACTCAAGGACTGAACAAGGTGTGACTTCAAGGGGATTTGATGCATTTGTGTTGCCTATTCTCTTGGTTGCTTGGATGTTTTCTTCTTGAGTTTTCCTTACCATTCCAATGTTGCTCCATTATTGGGAAGCTGAGCCAATAAAAATAAGTCTTTGAATGATGTGGTTCTCACGTAAAAAGAAAAAACAACAGTGAGAATTCAAAGTACACCCCTTAGAAAAAATAATCATCTGGGCTACAAGAACTGGTTATGGAACTAAACAAACATGTTCCCTCTAACTAAGGCCCTCTCTTGCTTCCTACTTTTCCCTTTCTCGTTTCTTAGGAATGGTGGTGACTCTTTGGTGAAGGCATTCTTGTTACTTCAAGAGGATGGATTGGCCAAGTATGTTAATGTGAAGTCACTGGATGTGGATTGTTTCAGGCTGGATTTGGAATGAGATCTACTCCGTCACATTAACCATAAATACACAAGGGGCTGTACACCACCTTGTTCTTAGGACTCCATTCCATTCCCTTCTTCTCATCATTCTTTCCCCATTTTTCCACCTCATTGTCGATTGTATCAGTAGTTTATATTTTGGTTGATGCATTGTTTTCTCTTTGGTGAATTCTTGTGGTTAAGTCTTTAACTCTTACTCCCAAAAGACATTTCTGGAGCCTATAGACTCTTTGAATGTGGGTTTGTCAAGGCATAAAGGGCATGAGCCTGCTTTGGGGAGGACCGGCATTCCTATTTGATGCATTAGTTAACTTCTTTCCCTTAAAACATTTCCACAATCAACATTTGTTTTGTTCATTCCCATCTCTAACATCTATTTTATCAACATTTTCATTGTTTCTTTTTCTCCATCTTTCTTATTCCTTATCTTTTTCCATTCTATTGCTATCGGAGGATCACTCTTAGTCATGGGGGTGCTAGTCCAATTTTTTTAATTTTTCCTAACCCCTAAACCTTGGGTAGTCACCAGTGTTCTATCTCTAGAATCCATATTGGCCATATCATAACTCAGCCAATGGGCCTTACACCAAGGCAAGGTATCAATTGTATTGTAACTTACTTATCCTTGCTCATATGTAACTGTGTTGTGTGTGCAGATGGCAACCATACAGTAATGGACTGGACCTGGAGGAAATTCTCAGGATGGACTGGTGCTAGAACAGTTGTGCAAGGAATAAGATCAATGGCATGATTATGCATGGACAATGGGAGATGCAATCCTAGCGTTGGCAGCAACACGTCTTCTTCTTTTTTTTCTCTCTCTCTCTCTTTTCTCTCTCAGCTTCCAAATAAGGCTGGATGTCAATTATGTATAGTGTTCATTCTTGTAGTCATGAACACTAATATTGTCATGTATTGTAATGATTGATCCATTCACACATCATCCCATTCACCATTAGTTGTCATTCAAGTCAATAATTTCATACCTTCCTAATATTTTGTAAGGAACTCGAGGACGAGTTTTCATTCAGTCATGGGGGTATGATGAGCTGCGATATCGCGTACGTGATATCACATCCGCCAAGCGATATTGCATCCTACCTCATCTTCTATAAATAAGAGGCGGTGCCCTTTGTTCCAAGGCAATTAGACTTAGACCCTTAGCTAGATTCTTGCAGTTTTGTTATTCCAAAGTTAGAATTATTTCTGTGTGCCCGCAATAGGAGTCATAGAGTGAATGGATCTTTATTCGAGCAATTTATACCTTAGCACAATTTTGTGTATGGTAATAAAGATGAACTTTATGATAAACCTTGCAGCATATAGATTAAGCTAATTAGTAATTAATGATTGTTTAATGCTTTTCTAGTTAATTAATATCCTTCTCAACCTTCAACCCCCTTAGTTAGATACACTCAGTACAACTACTTCGAGCATGCATGTAGTGCTTGATAACCGAGTAACGATTAGCGTTTGGTAATCCCAACAGCGCTGCACTGGTTCAGGATGTGTACGATAAGTGGGAAGGGATACTGGTGTTAGGAACATTTAGAACTTAGTTAATGAATAGTTCATGTAAGTTAGTAACTTAGTTCTCTCTGTCTTTCCTTTATTAGTAGAAGACATAAAAAGACAAAAAGCTATAAAAATGATATACCTCAAGCTTGCTTAACCATACAACCGTGACAATACAAGTTAGTTTGGGAAGACAATGATTGATTAACCCTGAGTGTTCCATTAAGGCGCATAAGCACTTAGTCCTTGGAGTTTGGCCGGATCGCGCATGAAACGCTCATATTCGTATGGTTGAGTGTAGGGATACCTCGCCACTCATCAGAGATATATTAGAGAGGACAACCAGCAGCATGATGTTGCTACAAGAAATAAAGAAAGAACAAGACTAGATTAAAAGTGAACTTGTTGAAGTAAAGGTGGAGAATTAGATGAATGAGGTCTGTTATGATATTCTAAACTAGAAAATCAATAGCAACAATAATTAAAGATTAGAAAACTAAAGACCCAATCAGAATCAATAAAATAAACTAACTTCATATACAAGAGGAAGAAATTAATGTTCCAAATTAGTACAATTATTTACACCTTTTCCTTATAAAGACTTCCACTACTAGAATAAATATAAGAAGTGAATGCTTTCTTTTATTTCATTCCATCATTTATATAATAATGATGTGAAAGCCTAATAAATAAGACTAATTCTTGCAAATAATAAATCTCAATGATATTGACATGAGAAAAGAATTTGCCAAATTAAATAACCATGTACTCTCCCATATGATTCATTTGCTTGGAAGAGTGTTAAATAACACTAAGGGAACATTAAATTTGAAATTGTAGTGATTAGGAATAAATCATCCAAATGACAAGAAAGAAGTCTTGAGTGACTTATTTGTGCCTTTAACTTAGTGTTATTAATGTACCTATTCGAGATGATGTGGGAAACAAAAGCCAAAGAGTGAGAAACAAATCGAAGTAAAATGTCAAGCATGATGTAGAATCCTCTAGTGGCTTTTACAAAAGATATGTTGCAAAGATATGAGTTTTGTGTATTCATTAAGCCCATCAATAATAAATCAATGGTGGATTACTTCAAAAACCAAAAGATGAAATTCAAGAGGTCAAGACTATGAGGCTATTTAGATGTAATTAGATGTAACATTTCAAGACAACAAAGTGATTCTTTCTCATGTAGTTTATAAAGATTTGTGGACATACAAAAATGGAAGATTTTCAATTAAGTCCAAGGAAGCCTAACTAGTAATTAAAATGCAAGAAATTAATTAGGTATGTCTGTAAAGACACCTTTAAATGTTTTCGTATGCTTAATACCAAATTTGTGTTCAAGGTAGATTTGAAGAAAATATTTTGCAATCCTTTTGTACTTAATGAAAATAAGATATGAATAGAAATTATCAATTTAAAAGAGTCATATAGGTTTGAAGTCAAAATCTTCGCAAATTACATATTTTGCAAAGATAGGCATGATGTGAAGTTCTCTTGGGTAAGGAATAGCAAGATGAGGGTAACTAATCAACTCCTTAAGTGTGTAATGGAAAGCAATAATACACCATACTTTAGGTATGGGTGGGTTATCTCATACATCTTCAAATTTATTAATGAGAAACAATTACGACTTGAAGAGTTCTAGATTCTTGCAACAATCCATAATGTATATTCTACACATAAAATTGATGTGGAAATTGAAGATCCCAAGGAACAAGAAGAAGAAGCTATTAATAAAAATCAATTAGCCATTGTGACCAAATCCAAGAAAGTAATGCTAGATTCTAGTATAAATATGTTAGATAATGAAGGAGATGAAGATAAGTAGCCTTTGATTATAAAAAGGATAAGAAGAGTAGGAAAAGAAATTGTAGGCCATAGTAGTAATTCTATGATAGAACATCCAAAGTTGAATGAGAAAATTCTAAAATTAACTTCAAATTATGTTACTGAAATATTGAAATATGTCTACATTTCAAACCCAACATTGGAAGGTTTTTCTATGGGAAATTACAAAGACTAACAAATTAGGATAATTAGTAAGGAGAATCTAGATCATATGATTCGAACACTATCATATAAGATTGATAGTCATGATAAAGAAACATTGATGAAGATTCTAGAATATTCTAGAACCATATGCTATAACATTGTTGCACTTGCCTACTATTGAGGATAAAAACCATGTTGAGAGAAAGACAAACGAAATGACCATATTAACATCTATTTTGTAAAAGATTGTGGAAAACAATAACAAGGTTCTAATTGATATATGAGGTGAATGAAATAAAAACCTTGTTGGAGGAAGAACATGCGGAGATTAACACTAAAACTATAACAAAAATTTGGAAGCCCATAAAAGATGAACATACCTATTGATATAAAGAATATTGAAATTACAAATTGATGAGACGCGATTTGCACTAGGCCGCAATATCGCATACGCGATATCGCGTCCCGCCGCCATTTCTATAAATGAGAGGCGGCACTCCCCTTATTTTCCCAATCCTGGCTAGTGTAGCGAAGCTTTGGCATATTGATCACTCCAGAGTTAGAATTTTTTCCCATGTGCCCGCGGTAGGAGTCCTAGAGTGAACGGCTCTTTATTCGAGCAGCTTGTAACCTGAACCCAAGTTCTGTATGGCAATAAAGACGAACTTGTTTGGATAAACCTTGCAGCATGTGGTTTCATTTCTTGCTTTATTTCCTGCTTTCCTAGTGTGTTCAAGTACGACTTGATTACGAGCGTCTACGGACGTGTACGGCTAGTCAAGGAATCGGCTGCTTATCACACGTAGGCTAAATAGGTTCCTCAGTATGACCACTTCGAGCACTTGCGTTACGTGCGGCGATCCCAGTAACGATTAGCGTTTGGTAAGCTGCAGTTGCATAGTTCAGGGTGTGTCCGACAAGTGGGAACGGATGCTGACGCTAGTTAATTTAGACTTAGATCTTTAGTTAGAGTTAGCTTAGTTTCTCAACTCTTTCCTCCTGGTATCATATAAGATAAGCCGAAAATACCCAAAAAATCACATACCTCAGACTTGCTTAACCATACACCGTGACACATACAAGCAAGCCTGGGAAGACAACGAACGATTAACCCCAAGTGTTTCTTG
>MNCI01031208.1:329484-375469 GCA_015680685.1 Gnetum montanum
TAGTTGATGCTTTGTTTTCTTTTTGGGTAAATTCTTCCGGTTAAGACTTTAACTCTTGTTTCCAAAGGACATTCCCAGAGCCCACGGACTCTTTGAATGTGGGATTGTCAGGGCATTAAGGGCATGAGCCTGCTTTGGGGAGGACCCACTGACATTCCTATTTGGAACATTAGTTAACTTCTTTTCCTTAATGTTTTGCAATTAATTAACATTTTTGTTCATTTCCATCATGACATCCTTTCTATCGATGCCATAGTTGTTCCATTTTCCCTATCATTCCTATCCCTTTTTTCTTTCCATTCTAACGCTACCGGAGGTTCGCGATTAGTCATGGGGGTACGGGGCCTGATTTTTCGATTTTTATCCTAAGCCCCGGATTTTTTCATTTTTCTTCCTAACCCCTATACCTTCGGTAATCATCCTCTACATTTTCCCAGATCCATATCAGCCATACCACACCTTAGCCAGTGAACTTACACCGAAGCAAGGTATGCTTTACTTAATGATTCAATTACCCTTGCTAATATATGATGGTGTTGTGTGTGCAGATGGCAATCATACAACTACAGAATGGATCTGGAGCAGACACTTGGAATGGAGCAGCGCTGAAGCAGCACGCAAGGAGTGGAATTGATAATGCGCTTACAGACGGACAGCGAAAGGCGCAATCTAGGCGTTGGCACCCCCCCGACTCCTCTCTCCTCTTTTCTCTCAGCTGCCAACTGTGGCCTGATGTCATTGTAATAAGGTGTTCACCCATGTTGTCATGAACACCAGTTGTTTTCAAGTCTTGTAATAAAGACCGTTCACATGTCATCCCATTAGTTCCATTTTCCCTAATAATCCCATACCTACCGGATATCATTGTAAGGAACTCGAGGATGAGTTTTCATTCAGTCATGGGGGTATGATGAGATGCGATTTGCACTAGGCCGCAATATCACCTACGTGATATCGCGTACGCGATATCGCGTCTTCTCCTGCGATATCGCGTACGCGATATCGCGTCCCGCCGCCATTTCTATAAATAAGAGGCGGCACTCCCCTTATTTTCCCAATCCTGGCTAGTGTAGCGAAGCTCTGGCAGATTGATCACTCCAGAGTTAGAATTTTTCCCCATGTGCCCGCAGTAGGAGTCCTAGAGTGAACGGCTCTTAATTCGAGCAGCTTGTAACCTGAACCCAAGTTGTGTACGGCAATAAAGACGAACTTGTTTGGATAAACCTTGCAGCACGTGGTTTCATTTCTTGCTTCATTTCCTGCTTTCCTAGTGCGTTCAAGTACGACTTGATTACAAGTGTCTACGGACGTGTACGGCTAGTCAAGGAATCGGCTGCTTGACGCAATGCATGAGTACGACTCAATTACGAGCATTGGATGCTTGGTAACCCAATAGCATATTCCAGGATTCTGCGCTTGGTAACTCCAGGGTCTAATGTGTACGGCTAGTTGAGGAATCGGCTGCTCATTGCTAGGCTAGATCGTGTGATAAGTACGACTTAGTTACGAGCACCAACGGGTGTGTACGGCTGGCTAAGGAATCGGCTGCTTATCACACGTAGACTAAATAGGTGCCACAGTACAACCACTTCGAGCACTTGCGTTACGTGCGGTGATCCCAGTAACGGTTAGCGTTTGGTAAGCTGCAGTTGCATAGTTCAGGGTGTGTCCGGCAAGTGGAAACGGATGCTGACGCTAGTTAATTTAGACTTAGATCTTTAGTTAGAGTTAGCTTAGTTTCTCAACTCTTTCCTCCTGGTAGCATAGATGATAAGCCGAAAATACCAAAAAAATCACATACCTCAAACTTGCTTAACCATGCACCGTGACACATACAAGCAAGCCTGGGAAGACAACGAACGATTAACCCCAAGTGTTTCTTGTGGCGTTAAGGCATTTAGTCTGCGGAGTTCGACCGGATCGCGCGTGTACACTTATATTCGTATGGTGGAGTGTTGGGGTACCTCGCCACTCATCACAAATAATGAAATCACAATGTAACCTTGTGGAAGTTATGGGTATAATTTTAACAATGATCTTAGTAGGGAACATATTTTATCCTCACAATCAATAATTTTGATAGTATTATTATACTAAAATTAATAGTTTAATAAATAATTATTAATTACTTGATGTAAATGAATCTTTTACCTTATCTACAAATTCCTTTTTGAATTGGTTACTTATCTTTGTTTTTTACTTTTCAAGTTGATGAATAATTATCATCCTTTTTTTAATGATCAAGCGTAACTTTATCTAGGAACTTTTGCAAATTATCCCTAAATTCATAATATTTTTTTAATTCAAAAAATTGCCAAAGCTAAATTAGGAATTAAAAACATACATGGTAGATTGTAAAGGATTATGAAGTTCATACTAATTAAAAAACAACAAATAGTTATAAAAAATTAGATTTGGTTTAAAAATAAATTATGTGGGAAACATGCAACATTATATAATCAACTCAGTTTTCATCAATCATTTCTAAAATCACTAAATATCATCCAACTTATATTGTTTCAAGAAAAAGATGATGGCTAACTTTGCTTTATCCATAGCCTCTTAGAATTCATTACTTTTGGCAACCATATTAGATAGCCATGAGTGGAGAGGATAAACTTAAAGAAACCATGACATCTAACCTATCGTCTAACTCCAAACAACCATGATATGTGACCTTTAGAAGAAACACATCAAGTAACATCATGAAATGAGACATGTGACCTTTAGAAGAAATATATCAATCAAAATCATAAAATGACCTGTTAAAGGTTGTTAAGGCTACTTCTAAATTGTAGATATTCACTTCTAATGTTTGCTTTTT
This sequence comes from Gnetum montanum, assembly GCA_015680685.1. Classification (NCBI taxonomy): domain Eukaryota; kingdom Viridiplantae; phylum Streptophyta; class Gnetopsida; order Gnetales; family Gnetaceae; genus Gnetum; species Gnetum montanum. Next base: position 332,309 of record MNCI01031208.1, read on the forward strand.
TCTCCTTTAAAGAACAAAAATAAGGCAAGGTTTTTTAATTCCATTGCTAGATTATGATGCATATCTACTTAGTGGTTGACAGTATGGTCCAAGGGTTAGGGTGGCAGAAAAATGTTATATCAAAACTTAAATATTTCATTAATTTTGGTATATATTTTTATGTCCCAACCGTCTAACTAACACCAACATGCTACACTTCAAAACGACATCTTTATGTGGAATGCAATAGTTACACTCATAGCAACATTGCAACCATAAAAAATTCTGTCGCTAATTTCACGGAATTTTCAACCCTGGGAATGGGAATGATAGCACAAAAAATTTCAAATTCCATGAAAAAACTCGCCTCGTAAAAAGGTTTCAGAGCGGATAAGCTTTGCAGCAATACAGCGGTGTCTTTTCTCGGCAACAATAATTGATTATGTTTTAAGTTTTCACGATCAAATACTCCTCCGGGTCACCATCGAGCGTCATACTTTTACGTGCTTCGTAAAAGACACATTTAGTTGAATACTGCAGCCCCATCGATCCACATGCAGGTTTCTTGCCTGCTTTTTAAAAAAATTTCGCTGTCACAGACTGAAAGACCAACGATGTTTAATTTCGTCACGCTGATGAAGTCGCTAAGGATAGACGAAATTTAAAAAGGTTGAGGAAAACTACCTTTTACTATTTTTTTCAAGCAGTCGGTAAGATCAGTCAAATGGTTTAAAGTGACCCAAATAATTTCTTGTCTGTTTTTCTTTTTGGTTTCTGCAGTTCAGGAGACCTTGCAAAACACAGAGAGTCCTTTGAATCTTCTGTTTTTTCTTAACTCAAATGGTCCCAGCAGCCATTAAGAAGCAGTAAATAGAGCACATGGCAGGAAAGGAAAACACGAAGAATCCGCAAACAGCATTATAGGACGAGCAGGAAAGAAACGGGGAAACTCTAAAATAAATGAAACAGGTAAGCACCCAACCTGACGACGAATTGAACAGAATAGGTCAAAAACACGCAAGATTTAAATCCAGATTGGTTTTCTGTTGCGCGTACCAGTTGGCAGAAAATTTAAAAACCAGGCCCATGTGATTTGGCACGCAGGGCGACCGTCAATCTTAAATGTAGGCACACACCAGAGAACCGCTCTACGCTGGTGGGCAGCTTAATTCCCGGAAGAAATGAAAGAAACTTTCAGCAATTAGAGACTGCAGATCGGATTTTCCAGGTGTAAATTAAATCATATGGATAAAATTTGAAACGATAAAGCCCGTACGCAAGATATCCAGCGGTATCTTAACGATCAACCACTCTTTTGCATGCTGAATTTAATGCACAGGCTGCGAAAGCAACAACCGTGTCAGAAGGCCATCTAATTCCAATAAATCCGCCATTTGTTGCGGAGTTCGTCACTAGGAATTCCCAAAGTTCAGTTGCAGAACAAAGGGGTTCTGGGTCTGTTCTCGGTGGTGGTGCAGCAGAAGAAGAAGAAGAAGATAGGAGTTGTGGGTTTGGTTTCAGAGTTGCAGAGCGAAGATGGCGGTTGTGGGTTTTGCTTTGCTGTTACTGGGTTTAATCATGGTAGGAAGAATTGACGCCATGCTGTTGAAAGTTGAAACTTAAAAGACTCGAACAGTAATAAAATGAGCCATGCCGTTGAAACTTAAAAGACTACAGCAAAAGGTCAAAAGACCTTGGCTGCATGATTAATTTATGAAATCCATTGACTTTTGTTTCTAGTGTAAAAACCATGGAAAACTGCGAAGGTGCTCGAGAAAACTGCAGCCACAAATGAAATTGAAATAATTTGACAAAGCTTTACAGATTGTCAGCCTAAATTTGCATCAGCGAATCAATTCTATCAAATCTGAAAAAAGTTAATAAGTGAGGAGCCAAACTTGAAAGATTCATGAAGTTAAAAAGTCTTGAGAATCAAACGCACAACCTGTATTTTAGATACACATCCTTTTACCCCTAAATCTTCTCATGTGTAGATGCAAGTGAGCTCATGCACCGCACACTGAAATAATTATAAAGGTCCCACCACTGCCTCACAACGGTAACGAAATCCGACGTTATGTAATTGGGGCCGAGAAGGTACACTGGTTTTGATGTACTTTTTAATTAAAAAATCAACGGTTCAGTGAATCAATTTTGAAATATTGATAATTTTAAAAAGAAAAAGAATTTTTTGCCAAATACCATATATGCTATCTTAAACATACAGTTAAACTACTTCACTCCTAAATCACATAAGTAAAATATTGCAATTCTAGTATATCCATTTATAAAAGCTAGTTGATGCTTCAAGGGCCAAATTCCATTGTAAGTTAGAAAACTTTTAAATTTAATCTATTTAGATATTTTTGATAATAGGTTAACTGATTGCTTTGGCTAAAGTAAGCAACGGTATGCAACTATGGTATTTCTACCATAGAAATAATAGCTTCCATGATAGGTTTTCTATAAGATTTTTATCCTCCATGGTTATTTTATTCACATATATGAAATGTTTTTTATGATCTTCATCAAATAGTTGATTAATTTTAAGAATCTCATTAGAATTTTCTAAAAATACATTTACAAGTTTTCTATGATATTATTTATAAGAATATAGAATATATTTTTGCGCAAAATCAAGTGTTGCTTTGGGAGGACCATGCTTAGAGCAAACGGTCAACCTTGGATGGTTAAAGATACAAACTTGCAAATCAAACAATCAATTTTATGACCATGTTCTATCTAAGCTGCAGATCAAGCTTAAGCAATTTTAATAGTCATCCATTACCAAATAATGAAATTGAAATTACAATGAGTTATGGATACAAGGTTCAACAGAGGATCTATGGATTGAAGGCTTCACAACAGAGGATGCTAATGTTTTGCTGATTAAGAATGGGTTGGAACTATTAGACATGGTTATGACAGACTTATTACACAAATATGCCACTGGAAGAATCTAGATAGCACAGTGCATCTCACCAACATGCTATTCCAGAACAGGGTGATTGGTTGCATACCTCTAACATGCAGCCACTAGAAGTGCTCAATTTAAGATATATGAAAAAATTTCATTGTAGTTCCAATCTTTTAACTTTTGGAATGTTTAAAATGTTTCACAGGTTAAGTGGCAGAAATCATATTAGCACATAGTTGTTCATCCTTAATGAAAGTTTTCTTGCATGGTTTAAGTTGGTCTCCAATAAGAATTCAATGTAAGTCCTGGAACAGAACAAAGTTAAAGACCATGTATAATTCAATGTAAGACGTGGAACAGAACAAAGTTAAAGACCATGTATAAAGGGGAACGGAACACTCTTTGTCTACAAACGAACTAACAACGAAGAATGGACCCTCATTGTTTGCAAACAAACTTTCATCAAAGGTGGAGAACTCTGTACTCACAGAGATTTCTTTTTCATATTTTGTTATTAGAAACATTTAGAACACTTGAAAGCTGCTAAAAGATGTAGCTGCGCTAAAAATTCTTTAAACAATTTACTGTATCTTAAATATATAGCTTTCAAGGCATAGCATAGCATTTACTCGTAAGTTTAGCAACTTAATGTTTGCAAGATGTCCCATGTTTTGTGGAATTTCCGTGCGTGATATCGTTGCCCGACAAGGCTATTACATTGTTACCAGGATTCGTTGTTATCAAATATTAACAAATATTCTATCCGTAGATCCATCAGCGAACCTTTATCAATTATTAAACCTTTTATCCATTACTCACTGTTAGTTCATATTTATCAGGTAAATGATTGCTGACGTTCCTTAATCATTTGGAGCTATAATAGAGTGGAACATGATCATAAAATTGATTATTGGAAGCACCTAACATTCGTAGGGTTGTAAAATTAACTATGCAAGGTAAAATGTTTTCCGTAAAAATTGCTTGCACACAGCACTCTAAGCTTAATTCTGAGACGCTGCAGCTGAGTTCACGTTTAGGATGCAAGGGCATTCATTTGACATCACAGGTAAGTTGGGAAAATGTACATATAGACTCTATGTTTGAAATGAGGGCATTTAAAGATTTAAAGCTTTAGTCTGAAATGGGTTTTGCTGGAACGTTTACGTAGCAGAAGACAATGACGAATGGAAAATTTCTGTCCTGGGCATTGCAACAAGGTTCTCGAGGGTTCTTATTTTGAGGACATTGCATTTCTTCCGTTGGTAACATTTTTCCTGTCTCGCCATAAATGATAAATGCATTTAGGATTTTTAGGGTGAAACTTTGAATGGCTTAATTCTTCGATACAACATAATGCTTAAATTTTTATTTTGTCTAGTCGGCAGGATAAAAAGTTAAAAATGAGGAGAAAACATTAGTGCAGCAAAGCAGAAAAATCAACCATGACATTATGACTCCCAAGCCTTTGTCAAACCAGGGCAAACCATGAGGCAATACAATTCTATTAATCTTCATCCCAATACAATTCTATTAATCTTCAGATGTTTTATGGTTTCTGCACTAGCTTTACTAAAGTAATCTTGATATTTGATTTAGACTTTCCAAAACTTTCTTATATCTTTCTAAAATCATCCCAAGATCTTTAATAATTGCCAACAAAACTATCATGTGTCATTGTTAATCTCTAACATGGAAGCCAACATATTCATAATTTATAACAAAGAAAAAATTGTATATTTTATATTTTTATTTTCACTGGCATTATAAGATGCAAACGTGTTATTATGGTAAGAAAGAAAAGCAATTGAGCAACCACATAAAAACCTCTTATTTTACGGATGATGTGTTAAGATGTGCTACTCCAGCTGAAAGCCAATGCATATTTGTGTATTTGCTGAAGCCGAAATTGATGGGCTTCATTGCTTCTGAAGTTCTAAAGAACCCATATATCGTTGGAGCATAAGCGGACTGAGACTGGAAGGAAGAGCAGTGAATCTGAGAACAGGGAAACTACCCCATTGCTTCTCTCAGGGAATGCACGCCGCCCAATGGCGAATAGTGGTTATGGGTGTGATGTCAGGCCAATAATTCAGCACCAATAAAGAAAAAGAAACGAGCATTCTTTTTACCATTCCGACATTGGCATTCTCTTTACTTCCACCAATCACCTTTATAATGCCAACATGAGAAACAAATAAGAAAATACATCTTCTCAATCCATGTTCAATGTCATGATTCTACACTTTAGATGCACAACAATGCATCACATATCAAGAATGATACACTCTATTCTTCATTTTGTTTTATGCTGCATTTTTCACAAGATTGTGCAGCATTTTGACCTTGTTGAGTGTATAATGCAGGTTCAGGTGCAAGTCAAGGTGTCCTTATTCTTTGGGCAGATTAATGAGGCTATAATGTTGCTTAAGGGCCAAACAAAACAATGGCAGAGAAAAGCACTAAAAAGAAAAAAAACCTAAATTTAAGTAGGATGATGCAACAAATGAGAAGTCCAAAAGTAACCCCACAACAAAGAACTTCTTAAAGAAAGCATCAAATCCTCTAGGTAGGGTGATGCAATAAATGAGAAGTTCAAGAGTAACTCCACAACAAAGAATTTCTCAAAGAAAGCATAAAATCCTCTTAGGATAAAAGCTTGACAACCCATAGAAATACCAAAACAAAAACTCCATTCATACAGAGCTAGAAACAAAGCTTGAAAAATGGCTAGGTGTAAAGAAAGGCTTAACGTAGACTGAAATGCAAAGAGTTTGAAGCATAACAGCTTAAAATAATGTTCAAAGAAGGTAAAAACCAAACACAAGTCGCAGCAGCACCAAAAACAGCAACAAATAATCTGTGACGTATCTCAGATTCTGTTTCTTCTATGTGTCAGTTTCATCACTACAAAGTGCAGAGGCCATGAAAGAAAGCAGGGGAAGCAACTGCAAGGAAAAGATGTAGATCTTGTCTTTTGGACTTAGTGAAGATGCCAATGTGTGTGGTGCTGCTGCAATTCCTGTCAGTCATCATCATCATTGCCTTCAAAGACAAAAGATGTATTTCTGAGCCCCCTAGTGAGGTTCTTATTGCAGATCGGGTTTGTTCTCAGGAAAGGAGAGGCTGGCTCAATTATGTCACCTCCAATAATTTGATCAATGATGAAACCAATAATTTGGACAATGGATTCAACCAGTCTGGCTGCCACCAATGATTCATGAATGTTGCTGGAAAATAGGCACCGAATTCAGGTTTACATCGACAATCCCTACTTAAAGCTAAATTTGGGATTTTATAGGAAGGTTATCACAACCAACATTGTGTTTAGCCTCTCTGAAGAAATAAGCCAGATTATTCTGAGCAGATATCTTAGGAATAACAAATTGTTTGTTTTTCAAGGTTTAACCAATAAAGTGCTGTCTAATATCAATATGTTTAGTTTGGCCATAGTTAACCAAAACGTCACAAGAAATCGAAAAGGGAAGGTTACAAATAAGAAACAGTTTACAAATCTTGGTGTTAGGATATATAATTTTGAATATATTTACCTTCAAAATGCAATAAAATTAAAAAAATACTGAAAAAATTGCATTTACATTAACAATTAACATTTAACATTTAGATGATTCAATTCTGCTTGTTTTTTAAATTTTGAAATGTTATTTGATTTCATAACCTTAGAAACCTTTGAACTTGGTAAACTCGGAAAAAATACAGCGTTTCAAACGGGTTTCCATTTTGGCAATGAAAAATGCCAAAAATTGCAGATCCATCTCATCGTAGCTAGGAGTTCGGCATGAAAGGCTGTATTATTAGCCGAATGAACTGCACCTTTACAATCACAATAAATAACATGTTCATCTAATTTCAAACTCAAGCAAATTAAAATATTTTTAAGCCATATCATTTCTTTGACAGCTTTTGTTAAAACAATATATTCACAATAAATAACATAATCATCTAATTTCAAACTCAAACAAATTAAAACATTTTTAAGCCATATCATTTCTTTGACAACTTTTGTTAAAACAATATATTCAGCCTCTGTTGTTGAAATCTGCATCTGGTACAAATTAGCCATTGGCATTGTCATTGGTGGAATATTGGATCATCCCATAGCACCCGCTCTCTCTGATAATTTGCTCGTCTATTTCATGCAGCATCTCTTTCATATAGTATCAAGCATCATTTGTGCTTCAGCCTCTGCAACGGCACTGCTTCAATATCAGTTTTTTTTCTCTGTACACCTGTACAGATAAATTTGTCATAGTTACTAGAAACTGTAACTTGCTGTGGCGTGGAAGTACTAACTTATGATTTTTTGCATTTTCTTGCTTTGTATGAAATTTGTACACTTCTGTTATTTTTCGGTTCATTGGCATCACGTTTGATGCAATTGTGTTTTTTGGACTTTGATTCAATTTCTTGTGTACTCTGTACCTTGTTTTGGCTTCTGTTGATTCCGTTTCGGTTTGTCAACAGTTTTCATACTCTGCCGCTGTTGCTGCATTCAGCTTCATAGCAGAGCAAAGTTAAATTGTTTTCATCACTTTATTTTTCTCTTCCAATTTTTAGATAAACAACATGCATATCACGTAATTGTTGAACTGATCGAATAAAATGACCTTTTCTATGCATTGGAAAAAGTTCACATAAATTTTGTGTAGGACAACAACAAATATCTTCCAGGGCTGTATAACATGCAACTTACATCTGTGTGATTTTCTTTTACAATGTTGGTCCATCTTTTGTTTTCAATCCTTAAGAACTGAGCTTTTAAAAAGTATCTACACGAAATGCTTGCGTTTCAGTAATTTTGTTTTAGTCCGGTATCATCAAACAGGGTAAAAGCATCCTTCATTTGTCCAAAGATACATTGTTTTGATATGGATGTACAAATTAGAAGAAATGAGCAGTGGCTTGTTATTTTGATTGGAATTTTTTTCCCTTGCATCTCATTGAGAATTGTAAATATATAACTACATTATTAAATAATACTTAGAAATAAAATAGTAAATAGCAAATAATTATTAAGTTGCTTACTTAGAGCATCTAACTTGTGGTTTGTAAGTTACATTTTGAGGTATAATTAATATGTTATATTTTACTTATATTTTATGAAAGTATGACTACATTTAGAAATAAAATAGTAAATAGAAAAGTAACTGTTAAAATTGCTTAGAGCATTCAACTTGTGGTTCATAAGTTATAGATTCAAGTTAAATTCCAGTATGATTGAAAATAAAAGTTGGCATCTTGTCCATCCTATAAAAATGGACTTTAAGTGAAATAGAAATTAATCTAGAATAGAAAAACTAGCTGCAAATATTGTCTACTTTGGAACAAACTCTATGTGTTTAGCCAATGAACAACCAAATCACATAACTTATCAAAACTCAGTTTTGATACTAATTTTTACAAATATTACAATTTGTGTAATGTAAAATGGAATGACAAAAACAAAGGAAAATATAAAAACAACTTAGGATCTTTAAAGCACAAAGATGATGACAAAGATTACAAACCAGTGATTCCTCACTACAAACCTTAAACAAAAAACTCACTCTCCAACTCGTTGCTACTACAAACTTTGTTAGGTTACAAGTAATAGAAACATCATGACCTCACTCAAAACTCATTGCCACTACAAAGGATTTTAAATAATAGAAACATCATATTGTTAAGTTCAACACATCTTCACTATTTTTATAAGAACTCTAAGATACTTAACAACATTTTTAAAATTCAACTTAATATTTTAGAAGTGAAGCATAACTAAAGTTAACTTCAAAATTTAGCTTTATATCTCTAACAATTATGAACTTTCTAACCATCTTTAAGAAAGCAGTTTCAACATTTTTATTACCTCATGCCTGTTAAACGGTGGCATGAATTTCTTTTTCTAAGATAAAAAAAGGCTATCAATCATTGAAGGTGAGTTCTGCATTAGATATGTAAGTTATAAATGCATTTGGCCATCAGCAATAGAATATACTCCTTATTTATTGTTTGAATTGTCAAGCATAAGTTGGTTAGAGCATGTGGTTGTACAAATCAAGTTAGAGCATGTGGTTGTACAAATCAAGTTAGAATCCATCAAGCTGCCACTGCTTGGAAAGATAATCTGAAAATGTTTGGAAGCTACTGCTTTCTTTTTGCCACAGCGCTTGATTTCCTTCTCAACTCAATAATGTGATCACTCAGTGGCTTTACAAGTGAGCTTGGGGGCAATGTATTAGTCATTGGTGGTCAGAATGCTATGGAAACACAGCCACTTGTACCTGGTGCCACGTTGAATATCATGATGATTGATGGCATTTTTGGTGACCAGGCTAAGCAGGGTTGACACTGGCAAATTATTACATACTTAACTAGGTAACTGTGTGGGATATGTCTAGGTTTACTAAGCGAAAAAGATATTTTTACAGATCAAGAAGCAGCTCTAACCCAGGCCTGTAACAAGTGAGGGCTTAATTGCTATCTATATTGATTTTTGCACTTCTTGGTGGACATAAATTTTCACCTTGCTCCCATCTTCACAGCTGCCAGGTGCGTAAGTTTTTCACGTTCTTTTAATTTTCTTCATGCTCAAAATCCACCTCCTCTATTCCCTGTTTCAATTTCTCTCAGTTTTACTTTTACCTTGTACAATATTTAATGTAGCAGGCTTGAAAAACCAATTTTCATTATAATTTTGTTTAAAATCATGTTCATTAAAATAAAACTTAAAAAACTTTTGGAATCTAGGATGAGTCCTGACTTTGAAAACAATATTGGAAATTCAGATAGCGCAGAGGGATTGTTATTCACCTTAAGAAAGAATAACAATCCTATTTCTCTTTCACTTAATCTTAGTCTTAGTAACACGTGATTGATACTTAGCTTTCTTTACCTTTATTGAAAGCTAAAACTTCATGCTTTAATGGATTCATCCAGGTCATTTTTTCCTTGCACGGTTTCTTAGAACAATGCAATTTACTATGTTGTTGGAAGTTTTTTATATAGTTTTAATTATTTTTTCCTTGCACGGTTTCTTAGAACAATGCAATTTACTATGTTGTTGGAAGTTTTTTATATAGTTTTAATTTTCTGACGGGTAGGAGTTTTCGTAGCGTTCCATGGAAAGTGATAATCCCTGTTAAACAGAGAATCCCAAGCCACAAAAGCACAGGTATATTTGTTATTTGTTATTCTCGACAGAGCACACAAGCCTAACAGCTTGGAATGCCTTGCACTGTTGCATTGGGCATACTAAATCAAAGGAAATAACGAGTCCTTTATCAACCCTGTTTGAAATAAGTATTTTTAGACATGCGGCAAACAATTGCAAGAATTCATCCCGTAACAGGACACAGGCCAAATGGTCAAATGCTCAAACTAATAGAGCAAGAATCAGGAACAACCACATGAAAAAACAAACTTCGCTGTCTTGATAACTTCCTGGATTGTATTCAAATAATCGAGGTAGGTTCCAAAGAAGTGAAAAAACTGAGGAAAGGCCTCCCTGAACTATAAAACATTACAATACCTTGGTACAACACATATCAGACCGGCATTTAAGACAAACGCAACTTTAAGAAGATAAAATGCTACGAAAATCGTATTAAGGGATGGGCATGAGCTTTCTTTGATGCACGTATGTAGAAAGCAAACTTAACTGGACTTAACTGGACCTGCCTGGACCTGCCGAACACTGGGATTGGATTCAAATAAGGTACCTTCCAAACAACTTAGGAAATGCATCCCAATGAAAATACAGAGCAATGGGAGCTCCATATGAAAGACCAAATCCCAATCCAGATGTTAATAATGAAACATGCTTATCTATCCATGCCCACAATCCGTTCTTCTTCTTGGTCTGTGTACTGGGCTCTGTTGCATTTGGTCCATTGTTCTCACATGGAATGCTGGTGGAAACCCACACAAGCACTCATTTTCTACAAAGGAACTTTCATTGAAAGTAAAGAACTGTGTGCTGACAGGAATTCTTCCGCATAAGCTATTATGTGATACATTGAGAATGCTTAAAAAGTCCAATGATTGTAGTTGCACTGGAATTTTTCCCGACAAATTATTGTACCTTAAATCTAAAGCTTCCAAAAGCTGTAATTTTCCCATGGATGGACGTATATGGCTGGTGAACACGTTATGAGATAAATTTAGTAGCCTTAAGGTAGTGAGATCTCCTATTCTGTGTGGGATCTCCCCTGTGAGATTGTTGTCAATAACATTATTACCAGGTATTGCAATCACACCATCCAGTTCCAGCCCTTTCTCTGTCAACATAACTTCCACATACTTGGTTGTTAATGCCCTGGTTATGAAGTTGATGTAAACATCGCTGCTACCCTGAGAATCTTGAAATTGCTTGAGCATTTGGAGTTGAGATGGAAGTTAGCAATACAAATTATTGTTGGATAAGTCCAACACCTGCAAGTTTTGGAAATTGACTACCCATGGAGAAATGGTTCCTCTAAACATATTATAGCCTAAATATAATACTTTAAGCTTTTGCATTCTCATATATTTTGGGAGAAAGCCACTTAACATATTTTGCATTCTCAAATATTTTGGGAGAAAGCCACTTAACATATTCCTTCTAAAATCTAATATCATGAGATCCTTACAACTCATTAAAGAGTATGACAGGGATCCAGAGAAACTATTCATATAAGCAGATAAAACAATAATTGAAGATGAAAATATTACAGACAACACACCTAAGCAGCTTACAGTTACCAAGTGCATTAAGAATGTTGCCGTTTGAGTCTGTTTTTTCAGAGACATCCAAATAGAGTAAATTTGTAAGCCTTCCAATGCTCTGTGGGATGCGGCCGGTCAGCTGATTTCCTTTTAAACTTAATACAGCTAATCGTTTCAGGTCGACAATGCACTCTGGTATCCTGCCATGTAAATTTAAACCCTCCAAGTATAAAGCTTCCAACTGGCTGAAGCCACAAAGTTCTTCTGGGAACGTTCCTGAATTATCTGATGACACTCGAGAAGACAAGTCAAGGTAAACCAGATTGGTGAGATTCCAAATGACATGCGGGATTGCATTGCTGGACAACGTCAACTCACGCACTTGGGTCAATAAACATAGGCAGTCTGGTACTAAACCATGTAGCTGTTTCAGTTGGCACAGCTCTGAAGGAATAGTGTCTCTAATGAAATTCTCAATTCTCTTCCACTGCGAAGTAGGTGAGCTGCGTCAACACCCTTAATCCAGCCGGAATACCTCCACTTGGAACGAGAAATAAGTGAGTCTGCTAAGATTTCCGAACTCCCTTGGAATTTCACCTATGAAATAGTCTCACAGTAGCCAAACGTGGTACTTTTCTCACAGTAGCCAAACGTGGTAGTTTTCCTAGGAAAGAAGGGATCGGACCACTTCTCCCCTCAAAAACGAAATAAAGCGATTGCAACATGCTCAAATTACCAACCTCATTTGGAATCTTTCCATTAATTATTGCGTCCAACTCCAACTTTCTGAGTTTGGAGAGATTTCCCACCTCCTTGGATTGCCTCCATGAAATAGTTCCCTGATAAAACCTGAGTCTGGAGGTGTAACAGTTTTCCCAGGAAAGAGGGGATTGGACCGCTTCCACCTTGAAAGTTGAAATCAAGAGATTGCAACATGCTCAGATTACCCCGCTCATTTGGAATACTTCCATTAAGATAATCGGGCATACACTGTCAATTCCTCAAGTTTGCAAAGATTTCCCAACTCTCCTAGCATTGATTCTGTCAAAGTATCTCCTTCTAACTGTAAACTGTGAAGATGTGACAGATTCTTCAGAGAAGAAATAGAATCGATCCCATTATTGAATGCTACCATTTAGCCCCTTTCCGTTCAAACATACGTGGAGCTTGGTCTTATAAAGAAGCCCAGGTAAAGGTAAAGACGTAACCCGCAACGTAGACAAAGCATCTGCATCCTCACGAAGGATGATGATGATGCATATAACAAAGTTCAGATCGAAACGAATAGGGCCATAGTATTCAAGGAAAGAGAGCTTCAATTGAAACAAAAATGTGAGATTGCATATGGATGGGAGATGACATTGAGTTCCAGTGATACCACTCTGCAGGTGCGTGAGCTTGAGCTGCTGCTTTGGGGAAAAAGAAGATGATGATGAGCACTTGACTCATGCCCAATCTTGGCAGACTCCATGCATATTGTGGCTACTCCAATTGTAAAGCATGCTATTATCATCAAAGCATGTTATTATCATCAAAACCAGATTCCTGCTTTGAACTCCAACAAAGCACTGGCATCCCCAAGATGATGATGATGCAAAGTTGGGGGATGTCAGATCCTATGTAAGATTCGAGAGTAGGGAAAAGGGAGAAAAACATAGACAGAAAGATTCGACCGTTTTGACAGAAATGTTCGTTATTTTATTGCATAGAGCATCGAATTGTTCTAGGTGGTTGTTTATAGAATTTGTAGTCTCTATTCTAAGATATAACTCTCACTACCTAACCATGTATTACAAGTTTTAAAATAAAGTATGGACCAGAAAAATAGGAACACTATATTGCAACACCAAAAATGTATTAACCGTACTTTAAGATTTGTGTTACGCAAATGATCATATTAATATGTTTAAAAGTTGAAATCACTAAATTTTATAATAATATTTCATATTATTTAAGGAATAAAAAATGTTATCAAGCAAAAAGTTTGTGTTGTAAATACAATAAAATGGTTTTTATTTGTGGAAATTGAGTTGTATCTAATTATTTTACATAAAAATTATAAGATGAAATACTATAGAAGCTTGGAAAGCATTTGGAGATAGAGGAGTTTCTAGGCTAACACAATTATTTAACAAAATGTTGAAGAATGGACAAATTGTTGATGCGAAAATTCAAGCCGTGAAGGCACACTAATGCACAACACTCCTAAGGTTCTTGGTTTGACAAGGCTATTTCCTAAGGCACCTTGTGATGAATCACAATTTGCAAGGCCTCAATATCGGGTACGTGATATCGAGTATAAGATATCGGGTACCTGATATCGAGTACAAGATATCAAGTACCCGATATCTCAGCTTGGATACGATATCGTATACATGATATCGTGATTCCTGTGTTGGCCTATAAATATAGCACTCAGGCGCACAAGGAGGAGTCTTTGGCTAGTAAGTCTTACGGTAGAGTCTTTTTGTCAGTTTTTAGTCAATTTTCAATTCATTTTCACAAGTGCATGCCCGTAGTGTGATGCTTGTAATTGTATGGAACCTTTCTTCGAGTGTGACATACTTGGACATGCACACGATCGGCAATAAAGATCAAGATTACTCCATCATTGTAGCATTCACTTAACTTTTAATTAGTTTTAATTATTTATTATTTATTGTTATTTTTTTAGTTAATATTTCTTTTATCATCATTTACTATTTTTGTTGTTAATGCAGAATGAGTACGTCTTAATCACGAACATTTAAGTGTCACAATTTGGTAACCCAGTAGTGTATCTAGTAGTGCTCGAGTAATGTGCGCTTGGTAATCCCAAAGTAGTACACGAAGTCCAAGATGCGTACGGATGATTAAGGACGGATGCTCATCGCACTTAGGCTAGCTTAGATCTTATTTCATATTGCTTATTAGCTTAATCAAGATTATTTCTCATTGTCTTTAGAAGTAGCATAGTGTTAGAAACCACATCATACACCTCACTCTGGACCTAATCATACGTGACAAAGTAAATACTAGTCTAGGTGGGAAGACAGCAAACTATGATCAACGTATAACTATCTAGGTGCCACAACTAGTCCATCCATGGAGTTCGACCAGATTGCATGTACATGCTTGTATTCATATGGTTGAGTGTAGGGATACCTTGCTACTCATCATTGGCGCCGTTGTCGGGGACGATGCTAATTATCTAGATTAGTTATATCATACAAGATTGCTATAACAGGGTATTAACAATATATCTTTTAGACAAAGAAATTAAATTCAATTAAGTCACACACAATTCACAACCATGTCTCTTTCACAAGACAACAATAACGCAACATCTAACGAGGCAATTTATTGGAGAACCAACAAAGAAGTTTGGAGTACTCAATCTTATGTAGGAGTTTCATATGTTCATAGACACCCCAACAATACTCAAGGACTTTTGTCATCCAACTTAGATACTTGTAGTTAAGATGGGACATCCCCTAGAACAAGGGGGCCTGTAAGGCCTAGGACCTTCTCAATGGGTAGCAAGAGTACATCAAGGGATCATTTGGAGACTTACAAAAGTCATGTTGAGTTGTGACATTGATGACTATTCCTTAAGGGGTCAACATAGAAATAACAATTGAGCCACGGGAAAAATTAGGAACGCCAACATGAACAAAGACAACATCGTCCCAAGTCACAAACTCACAACCTACTTAGTGACAATGAATCCTTATTGGCCACTAAGAGCCTAATGCATATAATAGAAGCTATTCAAATATCTCACAAGCATCATAAGGAAAGTCGTCTACCCAGGCTTGATTTAAACAACTTTTCCAAGTTTTCAAGAGGCTATGATTTAGACCTGCAACATCATTTACAAGCCTTCTATGATGCTTGTGCATAGAACAATATTGATAATGGGTGGCAAAGGCTTAAGCTCTTCCCTATGACACTCATTGGCCAAGCTAAAGTGTGGTACAAGTCTTTAAAATCAAATTCAATTCACTGTTGGCCTACAATGGTAAACCTCTTCAATGAAAGATATCAAACCTATGCAAGAGTGTCAACCTTGAGGAGCCAAATCCAAGAGTGGAAACAAGGATAACATGAACCCTTGGACATGCCCTTAGAAAGATATTACTCTTTGTTAAACAAATGCCTAGGCCATGGGTTCTCTAAGGAAAGGCTAATGTATCACATCATAGATGGGCTTTGTAATGAAACAAGGGAGATTGTAGGGATGTATGCCCCAGGTCAACTATATGAACTATGAACCCATCAATTGCAAGAGCTTATTAAGCATGTAGCAAAAGAAGAAGGAGAAATAGCCAAATGGGAGAATGTTGAAAAATCTCAACAGGACCAAACTCTTGAAGTAATAAAGGTCCATGATCATAAAGAGAAGAAATCAACTCACCTTGAGGAGGTGAAACCATTTCTACCTTTGCCAATACTAAAATCACTAGATGATATTGAGGTAAAGATCAACAAGATGACAGAGTGGGTACATGAAAATTGTAGAGAATATGCAAACATTATTAGAGGGAGACCCATGCAAGATAACTTTGATGACCAAAACAAACAAAGGATACTAAACCTAGACATAGGATAGAACACCATTCGACAATTGGAAAGAAGGGCTAAAGAAAATGAGGATAGGGGCTCAACCACAAAACATAAGTATCAATGCAATGTTTGCCTATACGATCATCCAAGAGGCCAATTCCCAATCTTGTCACATCTACATGAGCATTGGGGAAGAATGTTACATTCATATTTCATACAGAAGTACATGGTTGGATGCATCCTTGTCCCACAACTTTATGGGCAATTCCACAACTCATTGTACTATCCGTGGGTAAATTCTTACCAACCTTAGTATAATGCTCAATCGTAGTGGCAAAACCCCTATTCATGGGGGAGGCCATGGTCAAACTAGCCACACCCTTCGTATCACCTGAAACCAAGTGCTTATTATGTTCAACACCCTATTTCTTGAACTGGATTGACATCCTCTGTTTCACCTCATTGTTATCATTTTCCCAAGTATCATCAACCCATGTCCTCTCCTACGGGATCACCACCTTATGTTCCTTATACTTCTTCTCACTCTCAATATTCTCATCCTTTACCTTCTCCTACATTGCCACCAGTAGTACCATAAGGTTTTTCACCATAGCACCAACCCATGAACATTACTTGTGCTACTACTGTCAATAGTAGTGGAAGTCCTCCACAACATCAGAAGCGTCCTTTCTTTAGGCATGGTCATAGAAGGAGACAACCACTGCACCCTCCAACTCAGCACAAGCTCAACATTGTGATGCACTTTCCTCCTTAAACTCAACGCCTCCTATTACCTTATCGAGGCCGCCAACTAATACTCCAACAACCATGCAACCTAATGAATATAACAACGAGGGGAGACATATCGATCCTTGCATACCATCTTATGGTCACAGGTGTCATAGTGGGTCAGCTTCTTATTACATAACCACATCTTATAATCTACCCCACTATGCCTACTTTAATCAAGTGTGTGAACCCCAATTTGGGTACATTCTTACCACCACACCAAAAGACACCTAGTGGTTTGGATATGACTGACCCCAATATTCCCAACATGCATGGATCCAAATTTTCCATTTATTAATTCTCGCCTTGATTAGAGATTCAGTCATGGGGGATACCCCCCATTCTAACAAGTAGAATTAGTAAATCTTTTTCTTTTTCATTGGTTTTATAGTTTTTTATTTTCTGATTTTTCATTTTCTAATTTTTCATCTTTCAATTTGTTGCTTTATCTTTTTGTGGATAATCACATCTATGAATAAAACAATTATGTAACTAGTTGGTTGACGTGTTGTTCTATGTTATTGAGTTACAAGGGACTAATTATTTGGATAGTGAGCCCACAACATCCACCCATTCATTCTATTAATAAGAGGTTCTACTATGGGTATGATAATATTCTTATTTTCATTAAAACTTAAAGTAACTTTGTACTTATTATGCCTAGAGTGAAGAGTGACGAACTAAGAGGGAATGGAAAGGGTGTGACATCAAGGGAACTTGTGGATTCTCTTTGGTGACATTTGTAGGTGCTGTCATGCAGCTTGGCTGTACTAAGATCCTTGTAGATCTAAGGAAAATGGGAGTAAGAGTTGTGATAAAGGCACTCAATAAAGGAACTCAATGCTATTCTAGGGGGTCCCATTGTAAAGACATGCACCCATGCTTGAAGGTTGGCAACTTCTTTGGATCACTTTTGGGAAAGACAAAGTGCATGATGAGCGGCTAGGTACCCCTACGCCCAACCATACGAATCACGGGCATTCACACGTGACTTGGCTGAATTTCGTAGACTGTAAGCACTTAACATACACCAAACCCTAACTAGCGAAACCTTGGGTTAGAACAGTCGTTGTCTTCCTAATCCCACTTGTGACATTCTGTTTGTGATGGTAAGTGAGATTAAGGCTAATGATTTTTATAGCTTTTTACTTATCTTTTGGCATCTAATTATCTTGGAAAGTAAGGCTAGATTATTAAGTAATCTAAGGCTATCTTAATCTAAATCTTAACTACTTCTAGCATAAGTATATGGTCCCATCTTCTGGGCACGTTCTGAGCATCCCCTAAACACTACTAGGCTACCAGATGTTAAGCGTCACTAGGTTACCAAGTGTTGGGTTTACGTTCGAGATGGTCGTACTTATGGTCTTTACGAACTTGTAAGAGAGGGAAAGCAATTAAAATAACAATAATAGAAACTTAAGTAATTATCATAGCATAAACATATTAAACTAATGAATGCAATAAATGACTAAGTCCAAATGCTGCAAGGAATGCTTGAAGAGTTTGTCTTTATTGTCGTTCATGCCAATGGGCTCAGATACATCAACACTCAAGTAAAGAGTTGATCACTTTTCTTACACCTGCTACGGGCACTTGGAAAATATTCTATCTCCTGTGGGTACAAATTGCAAGAGCTTTACTACAACTAACTGAAAAGTACATAAATGAGGCGGAAGGCCCTCTTATTTATAGGCCAAAATAGGCTTCGCGTAAATGGGGCCACGTTGATGCATTGAAGGCTACATCAACGGGGCCGCATTGACACAGCCACGTATACGCGGCCTAGTCGACGCATCAACTAATGACACTTCATCATACCCCCACAATTGAGTAAAAACTTATCCTTGAGTTACTCTACAATTTGGAAGGTATGGACTTTTATTTACAATGCACATGACTTGACACACACATGACACACACACATGACACAACATCAATTTTTACCAAGTCCCCGAGTTACAGAGAAGGACAAGTTACAAAAAATGGCAGTGTTCAGAGACAAAATTAAATATCGTGCTAGTCCTGGAGTCTTTTCCGTGTAGAATGATGCATAAAATTGTTGGAGAAAATCACATCATCCCTAAGGGCAGTGGTTCCAATGGACCTTCTCTAGCCTCTAGCCCATGCGTTGGTGGTGGCATGAATGATGGTTGCCTTGCAGTAGTTGCAACTTTTGGAGGCAGCCGAAAAGCCTCTAAGAGAGGCCTCATGTTTTCTTCTTTGCTTCTGGGATCGTTCACTGTCCAGGCAGCTTCTCCATTGTGTGTTGGAACTGGAACCTCCCAAGGGTATGACAGCGTCGGAAAAAGTTCTTTCAGGTTGATAAACCAGGCTGCGAACTGCTTTCATTCGATGTCGAACACTCGGATTGATGCCTATAGTTGCTGGTAGTTATATGAGGCCCTGAAATTCGAAAACATCAAAAATCATTACAGGGACCAAGTGGGATTATAAAAGGAAGTAAACGAAAAGCATATTCAAGTCGCAAGGGCCAAAATGAACCAAGAGCTCCAACAGCTCCAAGAAGGAGATGAGGTATGGCAACCTATCTTTGATGGGTTGAATGCCTACACTCAAGCTAAAATTTGCCTTAAGGAGTTGCAGATTGAAGAGATGATAGAATATATGAAGCTTGTCGACCTTCGATATGCAAACCTGGCTATGCTCATAGCCAGGAGACCACAATCAGAATTAGAAAAGCGAGTGGCCGTCTCGTATTCTCTATACGAGGGTGAGTTCTAGGTGCATAAAGCAACAAAGCAAGAATTGAAAATGGAAAATGCGAAACTTGAGGTTCTCCACATGTAATTTGAAGGAAAACATATAGTCGCGGAGAACCTAGCCCATCGAATCAAAGCGGCGATTTCAATTGCAAACTTCTGTAGCAATGCCCGAACCTCCTCCATTGAAAAATTTCGATTTTTAGTAGCCAACCTTCTTATGTCAGTATTCACCTTAGCTAGTTCTTCTTGCAATTGGTGGATAAAATTTTTCATCTGTTCATTTTCCACACCAACATTGCACAGGTGATGAACCTCCATGATCAATTGGACATTCTCTTGTCGAACCTTCACCAAGTCCTTGTCTAAATGATACACTTGAACATCTGCCAAGGACTTATTAAATATTTCCATCTCTCGCACATCCTCAACAATCTGAAGTTTGAGTTGAAGCTGTTAAAAAGCTTCATCTCTAGTGATTTCACGGTTGAGGATGGCTAGATCGGCAAGTTGGGCTTTTAATTGGGCTACTTCTGTTGCCAAGCGTTGACAAGTGACTTGAGCAGCTTTAAGTTGCCCTTCCAAAATAAGGCTCTTACCCCTTGCCGAGAGCAGCTCCGACTGGGTTATAGTAATGTTGTTTAGAAGGTCAAAGACATCTGGAAGCGGTTGCCCGGTTCCCACCAGTCTGTCCAACAACTCCTCGTGTTGGGCTGCATCAATCTTACTACAAGAAGTTCTGGCAGATGCATGTACATCTTGTAGTCCATGAACGTCTGGTACAGGTGCTGCTAGTGTGTTGAGAGCCATAGCAATTGTGTTAGCAACCACTTCGGCTACAGTCTCCTGTCCTTGGTGCTACATCACTAGGACTGTTGCCCCTTGACCATCCTTCAAGCGTACCAAAAAGGTAGCAACATTCCTAGAGATTTCAGGAAACAACTAATGTGTGGATATTGTCACCTCTTGGATACTAGGATCTATTCTTGTAGGCACTTGCATTCGGGCTACAGAGAACATCGGCCCTACTCTTTCAAGCAAGCTAACTAATCGAGCCACTTACTCCAGGTGGCTCATTGCAGGGCAATAGACCGAAGGGTCTTCTCCTCTACCAGTCCTTCCAGATTACTTTTGCTAGCTTTAGAGTGTTTGTCGGATTTCGTGGATGTGTTCTACAATGGTTTGCGAATCCGATCTTGTTGTTTGTGCAAGTGGTGGAGGTGGTTGCTACTCCTCCTTTGTCTGTGTGGTGGCAGGAGTTTTATCCTTCATCATTTTCTGCTAGGAGGCAATCGAGATGTGTTAGATTACATCATTGAAGTACCATGCTATCCCTGGCCGTTTGCACAAATTTTGGATTAGGCAGGGAAAGGGAAGAGCTCATCTTCCACGTTCATTCTCAACGAACCTGTTTTCAATCTCCAAGAACAACAGCTGTGAAAAACTCATTGGGAATTTCCCACTCAAGGTGGCACATGCACAAGCGGAGAAGGCTGTGATTTTGCTAGGTCTTACCATTGGGTTCAAGTGGTAAGACACAATCTTTGAGTATACCCTCTCCTCCATGGTCAGAGAGTCGAATTCCTTGCACTCTACCCCATAGCACCATTTGGTCCATTCCACCTTTACCTTTGGGTTAGATTGTTTTGGAATTTTCACCACATCTGCTCCAGTCTCAGGCAACCCTAGAGCCTGTGCTATTGCCTTCGAAGAGTAAGAAACATAAATGTCTTTGATTCTTACTTTAGACCTTGGTTGCCAATTCGTCCAGAAGAGATAGGTCTCTCCTAAGTACCATTCACCACTGGTTGTGATGATTGGCTACATTAGAGAGTTTTGCAGTTGGAGCCTTACTTCTTCTGGTGCATTCTCAAGGAATGGTCCAAAGTTTAGCTCTTGGAGGACCATCTGTTGCACCTCACGTGGCATGATAGCATCAAGACAGGCTTGGGTTAGGGTGACCTCAAGTCGTGGTACTATCCCAAGAGTCTCATCCCCTTGTGATTGCTTGCTAGGAATCTCCTCTTCAAAAATCTAATGAACAAATTCCACATCAGGTCCTTTGCAGAGGGGGCCGGTTGCATGAGAGCCCTCCACATGCTCTGGTTGTTGCATGCTTTATCCCCTTCCTGTGCATGGGTGCTTGTCCCTTGGTTGTGATGGTCCTTCGCCCCTTGGGTGCCTTGGTTTGGGTGCCATCTGCAATCAAACATAACCACCCATTAGACTTGTGCATAAGTAGCTCAAGATGGTCCTTATACACCTTCTCAGTTTGGCTAAGTTATGTTGTTGGCACAGGCATTCCTTTAAGTCTCCCAGAGTGTTAATTCATGGGTTAGAGCCAAAAACAACAAAGGATGAGTTGAATTTTAAATGGTTATTTTCGTAATTAACTAATTAATTAATTACACTTAGGCTCACCCCCCCATGACTGAGAGCATACCTTGAGTTGCTTAAAAGGAAAAGGATCAATTGATGTGGATGCACGATAGAATGTAGGTGCTTAGGGAAGAGTTGGGCAGAAAAAATTAGCAAAATCTCCCCCCAATTTGGATTCCAAATGATGAAAATGTGAAGCGCAATGACCCTATATATAGGGGTTGGGAGCTGCGTTGACCGGGCCGTGTATACTCGGCCATGTATACATAGGGGGCTACGTATACAGGGCCCTGTATACGCAAGGGTGTGCACCCGTTGACCAGCATTGATCAACCTAAAAAAAGCCCAAAATGATGAATTTGAAACACCAAATTGGGGTGGTTAAAGTGCGTGAGAGGCCCGATCATGGCTGAGGACAGGAGGAAGGTAATCGAGGCTCGAAAAAGAGTCAAAAATAGGAGAACGTGACCTAAAAGAACTCCGCAGGGAAGAAATCGAGCGATGGGATCCTAAAAATAATCAACCACGAAATCCAAAGGATGGGAAACTTAACAAGCGAGACCAAGAATATGCAGGTGGGTCCTCCCCATAACAGGCAATAGCCATAGTAGCCCTCACAGATTCTCAACACCAGGGTCTGTGGGCCCCAGGGCCAAGAAATGGTGTTCGCCAATTAAGACTCCTACCCAAGAGATCTCACCATGGCATGAGAAGCCCAAGGAAACCACGATGAACTTTCACAACATAAGATAGGTAGTGAGGTGAGTTACGGAGGGAACTGGGTGAAGAAAGAAATGAGAAAATGGAATTTTGATCATCAGTCACATGAAACCCCGTGTGCAGTTGTGGTTAAGTGACCCGATAGAACCTTTCCTGAGTTCAGACTCAAAACCATTTGCATACAGTGACATCGTAGCAATAGATGAAGCCCCGACCATCCCCCAAGGAAGCAGGAATACACCCATAGAAAACCACCACTCCAACAAACATGAGAGGAAGGAAGTGAAATGGGACAAAGTTAGAGGGGATGAAGGAAGTCCCATAACTAGTGCTTGTGGTCCATGAGAGGCAGTCTAAGGGGTGTGCTTTGAAGTCCCACATAGCGATGTCATGATTTTTTTTCTTTTTCGAGGGAACCACACCAGGCAAAAGACCCATGCATGTTCACATGCATTCGACCAAGGGGTGTGCTTTGAATCCTCATGTTTATTTGTTTTTTTTTTTAATTTTTTCGATGAGGACTACACCATGCAAGGTCAAACTGCCAAGAAGCTTCCATGGAAAGAAGAACGTGGAGTGGTAGGAAATCCGTAAGGACACAATAGCGACCCAGGGAACAGGAGAAAGTGACGAATGTTGCATTCCCCTTGAAGTCACACCTGATTCAAACCATTGGGCCATCCCCAAGTTTGGGAACTACACAAGTCACACATTAATTATAATGTTTTTAAGTGAAGGGGTTGCATGTTCTCAACAAAAGGAAAACCATGGAGTGGGTGAATGGGTTGATGATGTGGACTCATTGCCAGGTTTATGAGCTGAAAAGTCCAAGGATAACCATGCGAGGGTGAGAGCCAGATAACTAGGTGGACTATTGTACATTACCCATCACAACGAAAACCATCCGTGCTAGACACCTGATGATAATAAGACGACGCATTAGCGATCACGTGAAAAATGAAACACACATAAAGAAATAGAAAATAAGTAAAGAAGGGAAAAAAAGTAATAAGAAGTGGCAAACGTATGAACGATGTTGAAAAACAAAAAGTGTAAAACAAAAAATTACAAAACGGTGAGGGGTGTAGTGGAATGGGTTAGCAGGGATGATGGTCTCCCCTATGAGTGGGTGGAAAGGAGGAGACACGAAAAATGGATTGAGGCTATCTTGGTGATGATGAGGTAGTATCCTTGGTTAGGTGGAGCCCATGGAAAGGTTTGAGTTCCAAGGGCTTGCGTTTGAAGCTCTCAAGAATGTGAAAATTTCCCCATTTACCATGGCCACCAACAATGGACACTTACTGATGAACCTCTTCCAAATCATCCAGGCTATCTACGTAGGCTCGTACAAGCCCCTCAAGTGGTTCCATGCACAATGTGTTATTAGCAAGATCAGCTGTCAGCCACTGGGTGCCCTCTTATTTTGTGGCTACTGCGTACAGGCACTGTTGAATTGGTGATTCTTTAGTACACTCACTACATGCTTGAATGGATGTCTGCTTGGCGAACCATAATTGCTGAACACAGTAGCACCCTAAGTTACTGTACGCGATGCATGGAACGTACTTCTTATTGATCTTTCCAAAAGGATTTTCTTTTGAAATTTCAAGGGAAAGATCTCGGAGTCCTAGTTTTGCATCCACCATGCTCAACCAAGCCCTTCCCATTATGATTGGGAAGTTCCCTTTGCAATTTTCAACATTGATGACAAGGAAATCAGTAAGATAGGACCACCCACAAATGGTGGTCACCATGTCCTCCACCACTCCCAAGGAAAAAATGATGAACTGGTCTTCTAGTTCGAGCCTAATGTTGCTCTTCTTTAATGGGGGCAAGTTCCAATTCTTGTATATGTCATGTGAGATCAAATTGTCTCCTGACCCTGAATCTAGAAGAGCTTTACAGGGCTCATTTCTTTCCACCTAAAGATGGATGAGGGGACTTCCCGGATCAGTCAATTTTTAGAGAAGGTGACCTACCTGTATCTAATTAGTCACAACATGTGTTAGCATGACCATTTGGATGTTGGGGTGTGGCGAGCTTGAAGGCTGCTCGAGTGGTGGAATAGTATAGGCGGGTTGAGGTTCAGATGCACCAACCATTGGTGGGTGTGAGGGTGTGTGTACATGATTGGGATGGAAGAAGGGAAGTTTCTGTGACTTGGCTTCCGGTCCACTCGGCTGAGGAGCTGGTTGTATGTTGATGGCCCTTGCAACATTGCATTGCTGTGGCTATGGTAGTATTTCTCCTTGCATAGGTGGATTAGGTGGTAGCTGTGGCTATGGTAGTATTTCTCCTTAGCACACTTTGGAAATTTTCGTTCAAAGAGTCCCACATCTTATCAACTTTTTTCGATATTTTAGATGCAAACTTTTGTAAGGGTAAGGTCTTTCGGTTCATTGCTACTTCCAGTGGTGATTCCTTCTCCTCATCATAAAACTGGACCTCCCTCTTTTTGATGGAGGGATCTCGATTAAATTCTTCTACACTCTCCTTCTTTCTGAGTTCTCCTTCCTCCCTGGTCACCTGTTCAATGAGGCGCTATAATTGATGGACCCTTAGCTTCGAGAGTCATCCCTGGGCGTACACACCAAGGGTCTTTCACATTTCAAAACGGAGCCCATCAATGATGTGGCGAAGCTGTGCCCGCTGAGAGTAGCCATGACCAAGGCACCGATGTAGCAGTGGTTAGTATCTACTCATGGCTGCATCCAAGGGTTCATGATTACCTTGCTTCCACCCTTGGATCTGACGTCTAAGGTTCGCCTCTCTGGAGTACATTTGATACTTGTCATTGAAAATTGCAAGCATCATACTCCATCTTCGGATTGATTCTGGCTCTAAGGACTGGTACCCGTTTTCTGCTTCCTTGATGAGTATGTGAGGGAATAGCTGCAGCTTTTGCCAATCATTGTCAATGTTCTGCAGGGTGTAGGCATCATGAAATGCCTACAGGTGAGTTTGCGGATCACAATTTTATCCCCCTTCAAATCTGGGGATGTTGTTCATATCAACGTGCTTGATCCAGCTATCCTTCACATGCATACTAGGGATCTGAACTGCCTCAACGATCTGGAGCATGCTCCGAGTAGCCAACAACGGCTCATCCGAGTCATAGTCCTATTGAGGATCATGATGTTTGTGATGATTGGTCATGTCGACGAGCATCGTGCGATTGGTCATGTGTTTCCTCACGTTGTCCCTTCCGCACCTTTTTACCACCATCCTTTCGCATTTTTCTACCTCGATTACGATTAGAGCTTGAGTTGGATGAAGGTATAGGAGAGCGAGAGGATGGAGAAGAAGGAGAGGTATCGTCATCTCTTTGGTGTCAATATTCCCCTCTACCCTAATGATGGCCTTGATCATCCTGCCCATCCTTACTACGTGACCCTCCATCCCCTTGAGGATCTTGGTCACTTAGAGGCTTGTTCTGAATGATGGACTGAAAGATCTACTACCCTAGGGGAAGTTCGATCAAATGGGTGTCATGAAAGATGGGATCCCCATCGTCCTGTAGCCCTTGCGAGAATAAGGGGTTACTAAATTTTTTCTCTTTTAGGTGTTCATATCTTTCCTCTTGCTATTGGTCTCGTGCTCGTTGAGCTTCAGTGGGACAATAATCCTGGTAGTTATGGTCCTCCATGACATACTCCACTCCACGGTCTTGGATGCCTAGTTTGCCAGGATTGTGAAATAGCATCGTAGGAGCCAATCAGTTGGGTGGTAGTACGATGTTACCCTCCATGTCCCGCCATCATAGATGCTCATCCTAATGTAGGAAAAAAGTGAAGTCAGGGACATAATCATAGGGATGCTTGCACACCACTCGACATTCTTATGGCACTAGTGGGTTGGATACCTCTCTCCTATGAGAAGACATGTTGGTTGTTAGATGGTCCATGTAATCGATGTACCTTATTATTTATTTTAATCAACCTAGCATGCGTAAATATTTCTATCCTAGGTCTATTCCAATGACTTGGATGATAGTTTCACTAAGGTTAGATGATGCATGTAAGACTAACAGTCCCTGGCAATGGCGCCAATGATGAGCGGCTAGGTACCCCTACACCCAACCATACAAATCATGGGCATTCACACATGACTCGGTCGAATTTCGTAGATTGTAAGCACTTAACATACACCAAACCCTAACCAGCGAAACCTTGGGTTAGAATGGTCGTTTTCTTCCTAATCCCACTTGTGACATTCTGTTTGCAATGGTTAAGTGAGATTAAGGCTAATGATTTTTATAGCTTTTTAGTTATCTTTTGGCGTCTAATTATCTTGGAAAGTAAGGCTAGAGTATTAAGTAATCTAAGGCTATCTTAATCTAATATTCGATCCCATCTTACGGACACGTTCTGAGCATCCCCTAAACACTACTAGGTTACCAGATGTTAAGCGTCATTGGGTTACCAAGTGTTGGGTTTACGTTCGAGATGGTTGTACTTATGGTCTTTACGAACTTGTAAGAGAGTGAAAGCGATTAAAATAACAATAATAGAAACTTCAGTAATTATCAAAGAATAAACATATTAAACAAATGAATGCAATAAATGACTAAGTCCAAATGCTGCAAGGAATGCTTGAAGAGTTCATCTTTATTACCATTCATGCCTATGGGCTCAGATACATCAACGCTCAAATAAAGAGCCGATCACTTTTCTTACACCTACTATGGGCACTTGGAAAATATTCTATCTCCTATGGGAACAAACTACAAGAGCTTCGCTACAACTAACTGAAAAGTATCTAAATGAGGCGGAAGACCCTCTTATTTATAGGCCAAAATAGGCTCCGCATAAATGAGGCCACGTCAATGCATGGAAGGCTACGTCGATGTGGCTGCATATATGCGGCCCGTATACGTGGCCTAGTTGATGCATTGACTAATGACACTTCATCAGTGCAAAAAGCAGCTGAAAGAAGAAAAACAAAAGTAAGAAAAAAAATAAGAAATGAAGTGGAAAAGAAAATACTAAGAAAAATGTGCTGCAGAAAAATTTGAATCACTCCTCCCTTGCACAAAACACTAAGTGATTGTATGCCTTGCTATCATGATGCTCTTATGATTGTCTATCATTGGGATGAAACAATGCGATGTCACTAATCAGAGGTATGGACTTGGGTTTGATCTTGGAGCAAAAGGGTAATGGTATTTTAATCACACACAACACTTAAGATTCATTGTATGCATGGTAAGTTACCTCATGTTCTGATCTCTACAATCCCTTCTATAATTTGTATCATCTCACGATTCAAGTACTTCTAACTTGTATCTTGTGTGGCATAGAATTCATACCTCATAACGGTGGTGCTTAACATATGTGTGTTTTGTTCCATAGGTGCGGGTTGCATTTAACCCTTCTAGTGCCTATGGACATTTTAAGGTGTGGTGACGCAAGGGCATGATAAGTTGGAACCTGCTTTGGGGAGGACCAACTTGTGTGACTTTTGTAATTTGTACTTATTGCACACCACCACATCATTTTATACCCTTTGAGTACTTCCTTGCCAAATCTATTCTTTCCTTTGTCATCATTTTATTGAACATTTTTCAAAACCATTACATGTCTCTTTATGTGTCACCTAAATAGATTAGGTCTAACATTAAACTTTTAGGGCAACTTCCTTGAAAACTTTCTAACTCTAGAATCACACTAACCAACAAATTAAGCATTTATTAAAGGCAATTAGTAAAGTATAAGATAACTAAATTTCTTTAAATAACCTTACTAACTGTCGATCCTTGTGTGATTATGATGGCCCCTAAAAGAGGACAGTGGGGAGGACCTTCTCAAGGTGCAACTAAACGTTCGAGAGGAGGTAGAGGCTAAGGACGTCATGCAAAACATGTAGAGCAGGAGGCATAATCATTCAACATCCATCAGGAAACTCCTATCACTGCACAATCTAGCCAAGAAAAAGGTAGAAACGTTAGGGCCAGAGCTTATGAAGAGAAATGATAGCTATTTGCGGCATGGTACATCAAGGCCAATCAAGTGTTCCTACAACTATCATGTCTATGGGAAGTGTCAACTCCATCAAACATTCTAACATCAACATAGATAGCTCATGATCCTCGGATAGAAGAGGAGAAACTTTTGGCATTTCTTCAACGGTATCAATCTCAAAAGCCTAAAGCGCAGGACAAAGGAAAGGCACCCATGGAAGAGACACCACCATTGGGAACCACATGAGTTCCACAAGTTTTGTATTTTGTGTCTGTGTCCAAATTTTGTTTAATCCCACACTACGACATGAAACAGTCCATGGTCATTCAATAATCCCATACCTATCCACTTTTTGTGATTAAATGAACTTGCTCCTCACTTTGATTGACTCGAGGACGTGTTTTTATTTAGTCATGGAGGTATGATGAATCACAATTTGTCAGGCCTCGATATCGGGTACATGATATCAAGTACAAGATATCAGATCCCAATATCTCAGCCTAGATACGATATCGTATACACAATATTG
The DNA here is from genome assembly GCA_015680685.1 of Gnetum montanum. Classification (NCBI taxonomy): domain Eukaryota; kingdom Viridiplantae; phylum Streptophyta; class Gnetopsida; order Gnetales; family Gnetaceae; genus Gnetum; species Gnetum montanum. Next base: position 361,553 of record MNCI01031208.1, read on the forward strand.
TGATTCCTGTGTTGGCCTATAAATATAGCACTCAGGTGCATAGGGAGGAGTCTTTGGCTGGTAAGTCTTAGGGTGAAGTCTTTTTGTCAATTTTTAGTTAATTTTCAGTTCCTTTTCACAAGTGCATGCCCGTAGTGTGATGCTTGTAATTGTATGGAACCTTTCTTCAAGTGTGACGTACTTGGACACACACACACGATCGGCAATAAAGATCGAGATTACTCCATCATTGTAGCATTCACTTAGCTTTTAATTAGTTTTAATTATTTATTATTTATTGTTATTTTTTTAGTTAATATTTCTTTTATCATCATTTACTATTTCTATTGTTAATGCAAAATGAGTACGTCTTAATCACGAACATTTAAGTGTCACGATTTGGTAATCCAGTAGTGTATCTAGTAGTGCTCAAGTAATGTGCGCTTGGTAATCCCAAAGTAGTACATGAAGTCCAAGATGCATACAAATGATTAAGGATAGATGATCATCGCACTTAAGCGAGCTTAGATCTTATTTCATATTGCTTATTAGCTTAATCAAGACTATTTCTCATTGTCTTTAGAAGTAGCATAGTGTTAGAAACCACATCATACACCTCACTCTGGACAAAACGACTTATTAGCTTAATCAAGATTATTTCTTATTGTCTTTAGAAGTAGCATAGTGTTAGAAACCACATTATACACCTCACTCTAGACTAAACCATACACGACAAAGTAAATACTAGTCCAGGTGGAAAGACAACAAACTGCGATCAACATATAATTGTCTAGGTGCTACAATTAGTCCGTTCGCGGAGTTCGACCAAATCGCACGTATATGCTCGTATTTGTATTGTTGAGCATAGGGGTACCTTGTTGCTCAGCACCTTGCTGAGGACACAACTAGCCCTTGAATAGTCTTGAAGCAAAAGAGGAAATGTACATGATTAAATAGAACAACGATTTGAATAGAACTTAAATTTGAGCATTGAGCAAATCTTAAAGTGAAGAGTAGAGCAGAACATTAAAACATGAGAAATTTATTAAAATATTTAAAGTGAACATTTTAATAACATGGATAAAAAGAACATCAATATAGGGGAAGGAAGGAAATGAGAACTTAGCAGATCATTCGCTAGTCTAGGCACCTACACCTTTTGGAGGACTCACGATACAACCAGATAGCTCAAGTTGTTCTTTCCAGATCTTGCAAGTGGGATCTTGCAGGTGGGCAATAGCCGCCTCCTTCCTATCTAAAATGCTCACCCAACCTTGTTCCCCATATTTTTGGTGATCAAATGCAAAGGAGAACCTCTCCAACCTCTATAGAACTTTACCTTAATGGACTCTTAATTGAGCCAATTGGAGGTAGTCACAGGAGCAGAGTTCTACCTATGGTGGGATAATGGGATATATGAAGGGGAACAAGGGAGAGAGTGTATTGGGGAAGAAGCAGAAGTAGAAACCAAAAAGAAAAAAGAAAAAGAAGAGGCCTTGTGCTTGTGACTAACCTTTTGGTGGTTGCTCCTTAATGGTCTTTTGGCTTCTTGAGAAGGCCTTATATAAGGCTTCCTCATCCCTCTTCTTGATGGGATAATGGGGTATATGAAGGTGAACAAGGAAGAGAGCGTATTGGTGGCATAATGGGGTATACGAAGGGGAACAAGGAATAAAGTGTATTGAAGGAATAGAGTGTATTGAAGTACAGAAGAAGAGGCCTTGTGCTTGCTTGTAACCTCTTGGTGGGTGCTCGTTAATGGTCTTTTAGTTGCTTGAAAAAGCCTTCCTTAATGGTCTTTTGGTTGCTTGAGAAGCCTTAAGGCTTCCTCCTTCCTCTTCTTCTTCTCTTCCGGGAGAATGGAGAACTGACCACGTGTCCACAATCATGCATAATTTCTTTGGCAAGATTGAGGAGTGCACTGATAGTCCAGGGCCTCTTTTGTAATCTACACTCCCTTAATTTCTTCCATATGAGTCTATCAATCAAAGCCTAAGTTAGTAATTAATTGATTATAAAACACTAAGGGTAAATTAATCAATCAATTATGAAAATAACTAAGCATATATTATTATTTATTATTATTACTATTATTTGTGTGTGTAGGGTCAGGGCAGCAGGTGCTCTGCAGCGGAGAGTGCAGGCAACAGAAGGCAAGCAGCACAGCAAAAGAAGGGAGTGCGGTACAAGGGGAATGGCAGGCTGAGCGTGTAGTGTGAGGCGGGCAAGGCAGCCAATGTGTGAGCAGCTGCCACAGCACAGCACAGCACGGCAGGCAGCACCGACGTCGGCCAAGCGCGACGGTGTTTGCCGAGCTACGCGGCAAGGCCAAGTGGACAGTGACCAGAGCGCTGCCACGCAGCACCAATGCGGATTTCCTGCAGCAGACCAGGTTTCTCCGCAGCTTCACGGTGATGCAGCAGATTACGGTGGAAGACAGAAACAGAGATATATCCAGAAAAATATTTTACGAAAAGCAAAGATAGATAATACTCGTAACTTTGATTTTCGGAGCTCCGTTTTGCCGAAAGCAAGGCAACATTTACAATTCATGATACATCGGTGTTCTTTAATATACTCGTTAACTATAGCAGCACCCTTGGATTAAGAGAGCATGAATTAGATTTAATTGGAAACTACTCTTAATTTGAATTGTTAGTTTTGTTATTGTTTTGTGCAGGTAATTAAGACATATGGTTTTGTTGGTAATCACGAGTTACAACTTAAGGTCTAATAATGGATGGATAAGGCCCCGGGCCATGTTGGTGCAACATTTGGAAGAAAAGAAAAACGTTGGAAGGTGGATACAACGAAAGATTCAAAGCTACAGGGTTTGAGATGGTGTGTACTGTGCATTTGATTTGAAAAGTCTTGCCATGCTTCTTCTTCGCGGTCAATTCTGTGGTGACGAGAAAACCCAGATATGATTTTGAGCATGACCCTTTAAAGTCATCGTCGTCTTCATCGTCATCTGAACGTGGTTAAGTCAAGAAAGAAGGAGCACCTCACACGTCTGCGAGCGGAATTGCGGAATCGTCTGCGAGTCCATGCACATGTGAATGACGAGTGCTTTGTCTTGAAAAGTTGCAGAAAATTTTAGGTCTGCAAGAGGACTGAGGGCTGTAGCCAGTACATTTCACACAAAATGTAAGATTCCAGGAAGGATCCATATGTGATTATGTCTGCCCTTCTCCTGAGGAAGTCCTAGACAACTGTTCTAGTCAGCAATGTGACAGCGGAAGCCATTTTTGAGATTGGCTGTCACGTCGCTTAATTTTCTGAGACAGGCTGTTGCTTTTACTGGAATTTTTTTTTTATTTTTGAGATAGGCTGTCATGTTGCTTAATTTTCTGAGACGGGCTGTCGCGTTTACTGGAATTTTTTTAAAAGTTTTTTTCAAATGACGTCAAGAGAAAGACGGACAGATTCATCGTTTTCACAGAAATGTGTGTTATTTTGTTGTATAGAACGTCAACTTGTCATGGGTGTTGTTTATAGAATTTGTAATTTTTATTTTAAGTAAAAACTTGGGATGGTGCTTTTAAAGAAGGGTAAGGACTGCTTCTTTTTTTTCCAGAAGGGAGCAAGGCATCCCAAAATCTTTGGGCATTTTCTTTTGACTCTTTTCATTTCATTATTTAAATGTGCTTTTTTTAATTATATTATTATTCATTAGTATAAATTAGGAAAAAGGAATGCTATATTGCAATGTTAAAATGTATCTACAACTAAGGATTTGTGTTATGCAAATGATCATATTAATATATTTCAAAGAAAAAAGTGCTAAAGTTTATAATAATATTTCATATCATTAATAGATAAAAAATGATATTAAGGAAAATGTTTGCATGTTTTGTTAGATTAGGTGGTTTGTATCTTTGGAAATTTAGTTGTATCTAATTATTTTACATAAGCATCATAAGACAAAACACTTAATATTAGATTTATTGAGTTGTATCTACAAGGCTCACTTAATCTAAGTAGGGAAGGTGAGGCCGAGTGAATTTAGTTTTAAACATGAAAAGAGCTTAATTTTACAAAAAGTCATCTCAAGGTTTAGGTCCATATTTATCAACAAGACTATATTATGGTTTTATATTTATACTAGTTTAGCTATATATTTATGATATATATTTATTATTTGGCCGAGAGAATTTTTTATGTTGTTCGAATTAATAAAATCTTAAATTGATTCATTTGATAATTGATTTTTAAATTAAAAATAAAAATCAAAACCAATATACAATTCTCATGAAAAAGTCCATCCCTTCACCAGCTTTATAACAAAAATTATTTATTTACAAGGATAAAGTCCAAGTAACAAAGTAGTTGGCCTTTAAATGAAACTCTTAGCCAAAATAATAATTCTCATAAAAAATCATGACCAAGGAACACTCTCTTGGACAAGGCTTATAGCTAGCCTCTCAACCAAAATCTTACTAAAACAATTTTAATTTTAACACACCAATAACAAAGATATCACCGAAGGCACATATTGATCTATTATTGTCCAAATTCATATTAATAGAGGAAGCAGTTGCTCATATCTAGGTCAAAGTAAAAAATTTAGAATAACAAAATGTAGAGATTTTAAGCAATTTGGCTGAACCAATGTTAGAAACTATTAAGGTTATTACCTAGAATGAGGAAATGTTATATCCACTTAATGCCATTGAAATTAAGAATATAAAAAAAGGCACAATTGCTTAAGAAGAACAAGGTAGAGAGCAATGATTTGTAGAAAACAATCTCAAAGGTATTGCGATAACCAGAGGAGAAATAAGTTAAGGGTTTCAACCTCAAATTTGCTGAGGTAGAGAATGTAGAAAATCAAAATGTGATATAGACAAAGAAAAAATACTAAAAAACAAAATGCTCATTTTAAAACTAATGCTGGAGGTCATTTGAGTTGGAAAAATAGGTAAAAGACCTTAACATATTTTAAGAAGGTTTAATACTTAGAGGTAAAAGAAAAAGTTTGAAAGCATTACAGATATTTGCATGATTACAATCTCTTTATATGTTTATAATGAGTTGTTTTATCATAAATTTTTAGTAAATGACTTTTCTAAATTTCCATAGGATTCTTAAAGTACCACTATAGGATTAGTAGTTAAAGAATAAGTAGAACTTCAAATGATTTTTACTATATACTTTCTTGATTTACGAATTCCTTAAATTTCCATTAATTTTACCTACTTTGAACTAGATTCCATGACTTTTAATTACAAAAGCTTTAAGTAGAATATTAATAAATCCAAATTGAGTTTATCTCATATTTTTATTTGGAGGGGCAAGTGTTGGACCCCAAAAATAAAATGTATTATGAAGAAAGAATTTCAAAGTATAATTAAAGATGAACATTGAAAAGAGGTGAAACTCCAACACAACATAAAAGAAAAGGATCAACAATTTTGGATATGTCTTTTTAGGTTTCCATCCTTAAAACTAATCCTAAATTTTTTTTTCCTTTATTGTAGAAAAAAGATTAACCTTGCCCTCTTTTAGAAGTACCCTCTTAGGTTTTCGCTTCTTACTAAAAAATTTCTATAAATGATAAAACATGAAGAGGGATACATTCAAGGCTACACCTAAGTATGATATGTTGAATACTATCGCCTTAAGCTAATAAAGAAAGAACATTAGTTGGAGAATCTCTATGATAAACCACATTACATCAAAATTCTCAGATGATATAAAGAATAAAAGGACAAAATCGACTACAAGTGTGAAGCCAAAATCCTTGAGGTTAAGGAATATCATCAAATAAAACCTCCTTTGGCCTTAGCTTAAAACTATGTAAATATAACATGTACTAAGATTGAGAACTTCAAACAAAGAAATAAGTAAAAAACAAAAGAATGTGTTGTGTGCACTCAAACATTAGAATAAATTCTTCTTCGCATGTAGAAAGACTAATTGAAGTTTGTTTCTTGGATTTGCAATAGATGGTTGATGAGTTGCGATATCGGATCCGCGATATCAGGTCTGTGATATTGGAGCCTACCAAGCGATATCAGACATCTAATATTGGAACCTATCTCGTTGCCTATAAATAAGAGACCGGGACACTTGGTTTGGCAATAGTTAGTTTTCTTAGTCCCTTAACCCAAACTCTTGCAGTTTTCCCTTTCTAGAGTTAGAATTATTTCTGAGTGTCCGCAGTAGGAGTCATAAAGTGAATGGATCTTTATTTGAGCATTATGTACCTAAGCACACCTTGTGTCCAAAAATAAAGATGAACTTTGTGATAAGCCTTACAACATTCAAAATAGCTTAATTATTGCATTTAATGTAATTTATAGTTATTCAATGCTTTTATTAGTTAATTGGCTATTTTATTGATTTGTTAATTTTCAACAAGTAAGCACACTCAATATGACCACTTCGAGCATACGTAGAACACTTGGTAACCCAGTAACGACTAGTGTTTGGTAATCCCAGTAGTGTTACACTGGTTTAGGATGTGTACGGAGAGTGGGAATGGATGTTAGTGTTAGGACTAGTTAGAACCTAGCTAATTAGTTAATTATTTCATTTCTCCCTTTTTAGCACAAGGACATAAACCATAAAAAGCATAAAAATCATATACCTCAAGTTTACTTAACTATATAATCGTGCCATACAAGTAAGCTTGGGAAGACAACGATCACATAACCCATCCTTTTTTTGTGAAGGCACATAAGCACTTAGTCCTTGGAGTTTGACCGGATCACGTGTAATGCTCGTATTCTTATGGTTGAGCATAGGGGTACCTCACCGCTCATCATTGGTGTTGTTGCCGGGGACTTTGTTGTTCATGCACTAATTAGAACTTAGGAAATATTTCCATTGTTGGAATGAACCCTTAGGATTAGTTATTTTACAATCATCAAAAAAATAGTATTGCACACTAAATAATCAATCATCTCTCCTTCTTCTTATGAGAGTGCTTCATCGCCTCGCTCTGACACCATGAACAATTGGAGGCAGAGTGCACATGATGGCCTGCCAGTGCCCCAATAGTTTCATGTGGTATACACTCATCCCTATGAGTATATACCAAACTTTACCTTTATCCTCCACCAGGATGAACAACGGCGTTGGTGTGATTTAGAAGGTAACATAATGTTACCTCTCAATTGCTCAATCCCAAGCATGCTTCTTCGTGCTCTCACACGAATTGGTATGCAGCACTTACAAGTAGAGTACGTTGTGCATGAACAAGACTCAAGAGAGTATCGGTGTAGGGAGGCACAACGCCAAAGGGACCTACAATAGGAGAGACATTATAAAGCTATGAAGAGGAAGTGGCCTCAAGATGTCTCGTATGTCCTAAGTGAAAATGAGGGTGGTGAACTTGCCTCAGGAGGTTTCCCACAAAATGATGTTCTCTCGTTGACTTCAGTCAAGGAGTTGTGTATCAAAACCTTCACTCAGCTATTCATAATCTAGGTTCTAATACCAATGGACACAAAGGGTTTGAAAAAGGAACACAAACACGTGATGTTGATGGACATTCCAATCATAACCACGACTGAGGCCGAGACCACCAAAGAGAAAGTGATAGGCACCGTCATGGTGCCAGTCCTCCTTCCTCTCCACCTTCATCATCTCCTTCCCTCCCTCCTCTAGGATCTAGACGTAGTCGCAAAGAGAAATACCATGAGGACAATGGTAAGTGAAACAGAGATCATAGATGAAATAGTCAATAAAGGGGATGAGGGAATTTTAGAGAAACACATCATGAAAGGAGGGAGAGTAGGGAACAGTATCGACATCATAGATGCCATAGAGAATACGATCACGATGAACCCCTACTCGCTACCTAAAGTATGCTAGATATAACTGAGGCTATTAGGATCCCAACAGGGCACCAAAAGGATAGTAGGATCAAAAGATTAGACATGAACAATATCCCATGATTTGAAGGGGGATACAACACTGATCTTAAAAATGATCTACAAGCGTTCTATGATGCATGTGCCTTGCAAAATATAGAAAATGAGTGGCAAAAACTAAAGTTGTTTCCATGGACACTGATTAAGGAAGTAGAAAGCTGGTACTAATCCTTAGAACTAGAATCTATTCATCGATGGGGTACCATGTTAGAGCTATTCAATGATAAGTATCAAACATACTCCTGAGTGTCTAACCTACGTAAGCAAATCCAAGGATAGAAACAAGGAAGACACAAACCCTTAGATGCTGCCATGGGCCGATATTATGCACTATTACATCATTACCCTGGCCATGGTTACTCGCAAAGGGAACAACTACACCATCTCGTAGATGGGCTTAGGTACGAAATGCAAAGAACCCTTGGGACTTATGACCAAGGAAGGCTATTTGAGCTCAAAGCCCATCAAATACAAAGATTGTTGGAGCAAGTTGTCAATGAGGAAGGTGAGTTAAGGAAAAGAGAAAGTGCGGAGGAATACAACAAAGATCCTTCCCTCCAAAAGAAGGAAGTTAGATTTTGTGAGGATGAAGAAGAGTCATCACTCGAAGAGATGATGAATAGGAAGACTTTACCTATTCAAAAGTTTGCATCAGATGTATCGGCAAAGGTGGATCAAATGTGGGACTCCCTAGATAATAAATTTTAAACCGTTCTCAAAATAGTAGAGGAGTCTAGAGAGTAAGGTAGTGACCGAGAGAGGAGAAAAAAGAAAGAAGCTGAATATGCATCTAACAAAGGTAAGGGAAAAGTTTCCATCATTGAAGAGGTTGTGGATTTAGACATAGATAATGATGGCGGATGTGAGATATGCCAATATGACCATCCTAAGGGATGTTGCCCAATAATCTCCCATTTGCATGAGTCTGGGATGTATGCACTAAATCCATGATTAAACAAATGGTAGACACCCCAAAGGTTACCTTATCCACAAGGTAACCCAAGGTAGTTCCACCAACCTTTGACGTATTATCCAAGTGGAACACCACCACAACCAATTGAATAGTATCAATAGTAGCAACATCCACAATCATGGGAAATGCCACTACCACGACAACAATACCCTTACCGTCAACCTGACCCGTACAAATACTACATGCAGTAGCCGATCTCTCCATGTGACTCCACTAGTCACGTCACTCCTTAGCCTCACTACCAAACCCATGAGTACTATCGAACTCTTTCTCCTAGGGGTGATGTCTCACAAAAATACTATCCTTCTCACCCAACTACACCTTTTCCACCCTTAACTCCATTACCACCTACTCCAACTATGCAGAGTGAGCTCCTTACCCAGCCGTAGCAACATAACACTATAAGGGCTGTCAACCCTCAACCCACTATTGGTTTAGACAACCACACAAAGAAGAGATCCTTCTTTAGAGCCAACAGTCCAACCAACTATTTACAACCACAAGCAACTGATTCTCCAAAGGTGTCACCATCATTCGAATCTTCAGAGCTTCCTTTGAACCAAAGACTACACTTAACGCACATGGTCATGTTGACTCATGCCATCACCAATTGGATTAAAGTTGGCCATCTTCCCAAGAAATTCTTCGATCCTAGAAGTCCTTTGATTTATTTGCAAATTGCTAGGAATGAGCCTTGCAAAGATCTTTTGGATTCAAGTTCTGGTGTTAACTTAATCTCTCAAGAAATGTACAAAGCCTGGAACCTGCCTCCACTTAAAAAGAGTAATATTCATTTAAAGTTGGCTGACCAGTCTATCACTATTCCATTAGGACTAGTGGAGGACATTGTCACCACTGTTTGTGGGTGGTTGTATCTAGCTAATTTCCTAGTGATTCAGGTCAATAACTATAAGGGGGACTTTCCAATCATAATGGGAAGAGCATGGCTAAGCATGATTGATGTGTGCCTAGGAATATGTGATTTTTCCCAAGAAATATCAAAGGAAAATACATTTGAAAAGATTAAGAAGCAGAAAGTTCCATGCATCGCATACAGTGACACAAGGTGTAATTGCGTGTAGAAGTCCTAGTTTGTACAACGTTTAACATTACTTGCATACAACCAGTGTGCACAAATAACTAACATACAAAGATGTTTGTATGCAGTAGCTATAAGACAGAAAGGCACCTAGTGGCTAATAATTGACCAAGAGAGAAATTCAACTCTATGCATGGAACCAACTGAGAGCTTGACTTGTGCCTATATCGATAGCATAGATAATTAGATCAAGTCCATCACTAACTTCCAAGTCTTGACATTGAAAATACCAACTGTGGGAAGTTGGAAATCCTTGACAAGTTTAAGCAAGAGCCCCTTAAGTTAAAACCATTGCCCATCGGTATGAAGTACACATTTCTCAAAAATGGAAAACCAATAATCATTAANAGTATGAAGTACACATTTCTCAAAAATGGAAAACCAATAATCATTAATGCTAAGCTTGCTCCTCAACAAAAGGAAAGATTGCTCAAGGTAGTAAACAGATGGTCAAAAGCCTTTGCTTGGTCATATCTCGAATTAATTGAAATAGATCCTAGGATATACCAACACAAAATTGATACTAATCCCTCCATAAAGCCTCGATGACAACCGCAATGGTGATTGAACCCAAAGCTTGAGCAAGTGGTTAAAGAAGAAATTGAACAACTTTTAAAAGCTAGGTTAATCTACCCCATTACTGATAGTGAGTGGGTTAGTCCATTAGTCATTGTTCCTAAAAAGGGAGGCAAATGGAGGGTGTGTATAGACTTTAGGCTACTAAACATGGCAACATTTAAAGACCATTTCCCATTACCATTTGTCAACCAAGTCTTAGACATCATTACAGGGCATTGCTACTATAGTTTTCTGCATGGTTACGATGGATACAACCAAATTCAAATAGCACCAGAAGACCAAGCCAATACTACATTCATGAGTTCTTGGGGGACATTTGCATATAGGTAGATGCCATTTGGCTTGTGCAATGCTTCTGCAATGTTTCAATGATTGGTTCTAAGTATATTTCAGTATCAAATAGGGAGTGGTGTGGAGGTCTTTATGGACAATTTCTCCACCCATGGAGTGGACTTTGAACAAGCATTAGACCAATTAGAGCAAGTACTAAAATGATGTGTTGAAATCAATTTAAGGCTCAACTGGAAAAAATCAATTTAATGGTCCAAGAAGGCATAGTATTAGGGCATAAGATTTCACAAACAGGGATAGAGGTAGATCCTGAAAAGATTAAGGTCATCCAAGGAATCACTCGTCAACCTAAAATGATAAAGGACATCCGATCATTCCTTAGACATATTGGCTATTATAGACACTTCATAGAGAAATTTTTGAAGGTTTCAAAATCGTTGGTAGAATTAACAAAAAAGGACGTACCTTTTGAATGGACCAAAGAGTGTGAACTAGCTTTCCAAACTTTGAAACAGAAGCTTGTAGAAAAACCCATTCTATAAGCTCTTGACTGGTTCAAACCATTTCATATAATGACTGATGCATCCAACTTTGCATTAGGAGCTGTACTTACATAGTTAGATGACCAAAAACATCCCTACTACATTCACTATGCAAGTCAAAGTATTGTTGTTGTGCAACTCAACTACACCACAACTGAAAAAGAGTTAATGGCTGTGGTGTTTGCACTAGAAAAATTTAGTCACAATGTATTGGGCTATAAGATATTTGTACACATGGATCATAGTGCAATTCGGTTTCTGATGAACAAACCAACAGTGAGCCCTCGCATCATACGATGGCTCATGATCTTACAAGAGTTCGATCTTATAATGATCGATCATAAAGGCACTGAGAATGTTGTTGCTAATCATTTATCTCAATTACGATGGGACAACAAAGAGGACGCATATCCAATTTCTGACCGTTTCCTTGATGAGCTCCTCTTTGCAGGTGTGATAAAAAATCACTTACCCATTGCTACAAATTAGTATAGTAGCATTCTCACTTATCTACTTACACAAGAAACACCACAAGGGTTAGAGGTTAAAAAGAAACAATAGTTTCTTCATTGAGCCAAATATTTCATGGAAATCAATGGATACCTTTATAAGGTATGTCTCGATGGCTTGGTTCAATGGTATGTTCTGGATGTAGATCAATTATGAGTTCTCCAAGATACTCATGAGGGCCCTTGTTGGGGTCATTACGTTGGGAGATGAACAACCATTAAAATCTTGCTCGTAGGATATTGTTGGCCTACATTGTTCTGGGATGCTCATCATTTCGTCCGATCTTGTGAGTGTTATCAATGTGATGGGGAAATGACTGCTAGAATGGAGGGTCGACAACAATGAATTCAACTTTTAGAACCCTTCGACATATGGGGTATTGATTTTATGGGGCCTATTACACCAATGTCCAATGGAAAAGCATACATTATTGTTGTTGTTGATTATTTTGCAAAGTGGGTAGAAGTAGTTGCTGTTATGGACTATACATCATCTACCACTGCATGATTTGTTCAACAAAAAATCATAAATAGGTTTGGCATGCCTCGTGCACTTATTTTTGACAATGGTACACATTTTATAGGTGTGACTTTTCAAAGTTGATGTAATGCTTAGGAGTTAAACATAAGTTGACTACACCATATCTTCCTCAAGCGAATGGTCAAGCCAAAGTCACCAATAGGGAGATCACAAGAATATTGACATGAACCATTAGCAAATATAGGTGAGACTGGAGCACCAAACTGAATGATGCTCTTTGGGCATACCACTCCACATGGAAACTCCCTATAGGCTATTCTCCCTATGAGTTAGTGTACAATAAACTACCAACACTTCCTATCTAGCATGAGCTATCTACAGCATGTGACCTCAACCTTGACCTTAGTCTAGCACAAAAAGAATGGTTGATGAACCTTAACCTGTTAGATGAAAACTAATTAGCTGCCCTGTCATCAAATGAACTACACAAGGCCTTCAACAAGCAATGTCATGACCTAAGGATTAGGAAAGTCAAATACCAACTAGGAGATAAGGTTCTGTATTGGAATCCCACACATGTGCCACAATGAACTAAATTTCAAACACTGTGGGAGGGACCCTATATTATTCATGAAACTTTTTCCTCAGGGACCATGATGATCTATAAACCTGAAAGTCCAAATAAGAAATTATTGGTCAACATCTAGCAAACCAAACCTTTCCATGAGCCTACAATAGCTAGTACTAACACTACCTCTATTAATGGACAACCTTGCTCATTATTTTGGATCTCCTCCTTCTAACTCAGTCGTGGGGGAGATGGTTGTCGATGCTAGTCATTTCGAGCCTCAGTTTCTTTTGTCTTTTTTGTTTTACGCATTCTTCTTCTTTACTTATTTTTGTTTTACACCATCATTAACATTTTTTACTATTTCTTTCTCTATTACATTCTGTTTGAATAAATCTCACTCATCATATAATAAGTGCTCATGATGGTGGAGAAATACTATAATAGTGTTGATTGCTAATGTTTGGTTTTTACCTTTGAATTTTAATGTTGATGCTAANCCTGACATACCCACAAACCAAAGAGTCTATAGGCTCTAGGAATGACATATGTAAACAATGGTTAAGGACTTACCCACAAGAGTTTACCAAAGAATAATAATGTGGTAACTAAGATATAGACTAATCATAAAATCAGCAATGAGGTGGAATATGGGAAGAAATATGAAAAAAGAAGAGAGAATGGAATGGAATCCCAAAATCAAGGTTGTGTAAAGTCCCTTGTGTATTATGTGGTTAAGGTGACTTAATAGAATTAATTCCAACTCTAGATTAAAACTAACCACATCCAATGACCTTGCATCAACACACTTGTCCAACTCAACCTCCTAAAGCAACAAGAATGCATCCATAAGGCCACCACCATTCCAACAAGAGAAAGAACATAGAAGGAGGAAGCGAGAAAGGGCCTTAGTTAGAGGGAACCTTCAGGCTTGGGTAACATGTCTTTCCAGTGCCATAACCAATGCTTGTAGCCCATGCATCTTATTATGTCTCAGGAATGTGCTTTGAATTTCC
>MNCI01031208.1:375554-413911 GCA_015680685.1 Gnetum montanum
AGACTCTTTGGTTTGTGGGTATGTCAGGGCATAAAGGGCATTAGCCTTCTTTGGGGAGGACCCACTGGCATTCCTTTTTGGTGCAATTGTTAAGCTCTTTTCTTTAAAAATTCCTTGCAATCAATTGTTTCTCATTCACCCCATCAATGACATTCATTTTTGCTTTTGTTTTCTTGGCTTCATCATTGTTATTTCTCTCATCTTTCTTGTTCTTTAATTTTTCCACCCTATTGCTACTGGAGGTTTACTCTTAGTCGTGGGGGCCCTGTCACAAATTTTTTCCATTCCATTACTTATCTCACCCCTACACCTTGGGTAGTTACCAGTGATAAACCTCTAACCCAGTATTTGCCATAACCACAACCTAGCCAATGTGCTTCATATTGAGGCAAGGTATCAATCACATTATATCTTATCTATCCTTGCTAATTCATGACCATGTTGTGTGTGCAAATGGAAATCACATGAACAATGGACTAGGATAGGAGGGAGCACTCAAGATGGACTGGAGAAAAAAGCATTTACGTAGGGAACAAGCTTGATCATGTGGCCATGGTTGAACAACAGTGTGCAGAATTTTGACATAACTAGCAACGTGCCTTATTTCCTTTCTCTTTCTCTTCTCTCTCTTTCTCTTCAAGCTGTATGATGAATGTCTGGATGTCATCTATGTACAATGTTTACCACAATGGTTATGAACACCAATGCTGTAATATGTTTGTCAATCCGTTCACTAGGCACTTAGAGTCTGTCATTTCATGTTACCGTTAGTTGTCGTTCAGTCAATAATCCCATACCTTCCCAATATTTTGTAAGGAACTCGAGGATGATTTTTCATTCAATTGTGGGGGTATGATGAATTGCAATATTAGGACCATGATATTGGATCCGCGATATCGAGTCCACGATATCAGAGCCTGCCAAGCGATATCGGACATCCGATATCGAAACCTATCTTGTTGCCTATAAATAAGAGACCAGGGTGCTTGGTTTGGCAATAGTTAGTTTTCTTAGTCCCTTAACCCAAACTCTTATAGTTTTCCCTTTCCAGAGTTAGAATTTTTTCTGAGTGTCCATAGTAGAAGTCATAAAGTGAATGAATATTTATTTGAGAATTGTGTACCTGAGCACACCTTGTGTTTGGAAATAAAGATGAACTTTGTGATAAACCTTGCAACATTCAGAATAGCTTATTTATTGCATTTAATGTTATTTACAGTTATTCAATTCTTTCATTAGTTAATTACCTATTTTATTGATTTGTTGATTTTCTATTGTCATTATCTCCTCCCTAATAGGGCCCATCATTTGGAATGATGTTAAGGTGCTTGTTTCTCAAGTTGAAGACCTAGGTTTGAGCGTGGGCACAACCACTCAAAGAGGCTAGGCTTTCGCTCATCTATCAACCATCTCAAGACCTTACCTAATGGGATAAGTACTATGGATCTAGGTGATGATCCTTTTGATCCTTTATTATCTCCTCCCTAAACAATAGCTATCTAGGCATGAAATTTTCCATCTCCTTTGGTATCAGTTAATCCATAATTGGTTGTTTCTTTGACATATTTTAGAACATGAAAAAGTACTTTTAAAAGAGATTCTCTTGGTTCTTGCATGAAGTGTAAAAGAATAAATGTGACAAATTCTAGGTTTGGCCTAGTATGGTGAAGGAATCTATGTGCTCCAATCATACTTCTATATCTAGTTGCATCCACAAGTTATGTGATGAAAAATTCCTTCTTTTGAGCAAAAGTTTTTAAGGTCTTTGTTGATAAACTTTCCTTCTTTGTATGATCTAACAATCTTTATAGTGAGATTCATGATGTTGTTCATGATGGCATAGAAATCTTTAAATTTACTTGTTGCTTCATCCTTAATTCTCATGTTGTATGTCAAACTAAATCTAGAATTATCATTTATCATGATAAAAATGTAATTTTCTCCTCCAATTAATGTGGTTAGCATAGGTTTGATGAGGTCAATGTGAAGTAGTTGAAGATATTTTTCTTTTCTTTTCATAGTCATGATGTGAGAACTTTTTATTTCTTTTTCTTGAATGTAAATTTCTTATTTTTGCTTTGGTGTTTCTTTAATTTAAAGTCCTTTAGCCTTTTTCAAGCTTGTCATCCTTTCAATGTTATCATATGATATGTGTTCTAGAATTTTGTACCATGTTTTGGCTTTCCCATCATTTATGGATGAGTGATAATATTTTGTACTCATTTCAAATGTAACTTTCCTTTATTTGTCTTTAGAGTTTGGTACATGAATAATGGAATCTTTTGTTTCTTAATCATTATTAACAATGTTAATGAGGTTTTCTTTCAAGTCAAAACAATCACAATCTATGCAATAAATATGATTATTGTAGGCTTTGATTATTATGATCTTCTCTCCATTAGTCATAAATCCATTTTTTCTCGAGTGCACTATTGTATCTACGATATCGTTGTTCATGCTACATCATCGTTGATGCAATGTCTCAAGAGTTGTGCAACCTTATAAATATTGACACTTAGGTGCACAAACAAAAAATTAATTTTTACCAATCCTTATAAAAACTCTTGCAGTTTTATTTCGTAATCTTAGCTATAGAGTGAATGCCTACAATGTGGTATTAAGTAATTGTATAGTGTCTTTATTCAAGTGAATTGTACTTGGGCACAGTTTATGATTGGCAATAAAAATCAAAACTATTTTTCATTAGTGTAGCATTCCCTTAGTTTTTTATTTTATTTAGCATAATTTTCCTATTTACTTAGCTTAATATGTTACATTTCCAAGTACATGACTTTTTATGCTCATTAGTTAAGTGGAATGAGTATGACTAGTTTTGAGCATTTAAGTGTAATTGTTTGGTAACTTAGTAGTGGTTTTTCTTAATTTTCTCAATAGTGACTCCACTTGGTAATTCCAGTAACAATTATATGAGCCCAAGACATGATCGACAAGTGTGGACTGAATACTCATTGCTCTATGCTAGAATAGATTTCCATTTCTATATCACTTAGACTTAAACTTTGATTTCACTTTTAATCATGTTTACCACTAGGAGTAATTTGAACCCAACAACATCAAGTTATCATATAAGAGTTAAAGTATATACTTGAACTTCACTAACTATAAGTGGGAAGAAAACGATCACAAACTTAATATCAACTCCTAGCATATTTACACTGTCCATCCATGGATTATGATCTGGTTGTGTGTGAACACTTATGACTTGTATGGTGGAGTGTTAGGATACATCATCATCCATCATTGGCACCATTGCCAGGGATGTGTTAATGTGTGCTTGGTAGTTGATCTCACAAAGTTTGTTGTACAGAAATTACAAAGTTCATTTTTCACATCTTTAATCAAACTTAATGATGAGTCATGGTTTGTCAGGTCTTGTTATTAGACCCCTAATATCGGACCTACGTTAACTAGGTCGTGTTGAAGAGGCCCCGTCGATGCAGCCCCATCAACGCGGCCCCATATACACGGCCCCGTCGATGCATCCATCCATGCATTTACGCGGCCCTGTTTACGCAACGTCTGTTCTAACCTATAAATAAGTGTGCTTTTTCCACACTTAGGGATCTTTTGGGTTAATTGTAGGGAATCTCTTGCAATTTGTTTTCATAGGAGTTAGACTATTTTCCCAAGTGCATGCCCGCAGTGTGATGCTTGTAATTGTATGGAACCTTTATTCAAGTGTGACATACTTGGACATGCACATGATCAACAATAAAGATCGAGATTAATTCATCATTGCAGCATTCACTTAGTTTTAATTATTTAATTGTTATTGTAAATTGTTATTGTTACTTATTGTTTTCTTAGTTAATATTTCTTTACCATCATTTACTATTCTTGTTGTTAACTACGGAATGAGTATGACTTAATCACGAGCATTTAAGTGTGACTACTTGGTAACCTAGTAGCGTACGTAAGATCTATGCTTGGTAATCCCAGTAGTAGCCATGCACGAGGTCCAAGATGTGTACGGATGATTAAGGAATGGATGCTCATCGCACTTAGGCTAGCTTAGACTTCATTTCCTATTGCTTATTAGTTTAATCAAGATTATTTTCCATTGTCTCTAGGAGTAGCACTAGTTTAGGATCACATCATACGCCTCACTCTGGACTAAAGCATACGTGACAAAGAAAATACTAGTCTAAGTGGGAAGACAGCGAACTACGATCAATGTGTAAACTATCTAGATACCACAACTAGCCTGTCCATGGAGTTCAACCAGATCATGCGTGAACTCTCGTATTCGTATGGTTGAGTGTAGGGGTACCTCGCCACTCATCATTGGCACCGTTGTCGGGGATGATGCTAGTTATTTAGATTAGTTATATCATACAAGATCACTATAAAAAGTGTTAACGATATATCCTTTAGAAAAGAAATTAAATTAAATTCAATTAAGTCACACACAGTTTACAACAATGTCTCTCTCACAAGACTATGACAATGCAACAGCTAGTAGGGAAACTCATTGGAGAATCAACAAATTATATGATAGTGAAGATGAAGTTTAGAGTACCCAATTTGATGTAGGGGTCTCTTATGAGCATCAACGCAAACAACATCATCCCAAATCATAATTGCATAGCATACCTAGTGACGATGAACCCCTACTGGCCACTACAAGCTTAACAAAAATACAAGAGGCTATTTGAATACCCCGTAGGCATCGTAAGGAAAGCTATCTACATAGGCTTGACTTAAACAACTTTCCTAAGTTTTTAGGAGGCTATGATTTAGATCCCGAACATCATGTACAAGCCTTCCATGATGCCTATACATGGAATGACATTGATAATGGATGGAAAAAACTTAAGCTCTTTCCTCTGACACTCGTTGGCCAAGAAAAAGTATGGTATAGGTTGTTAAAACCAAAATCAATTCAATGTTGGCTGATAATGGTAGAACTCTTGAATGAAAGATATCAAACCTATGTGAGAGTGTCAGCCTTGAGAAGACAAATCCAAGAATGGAAACAAGCGTAACATGAACCCTTGGACATGGCCTTAGAAAGATATTATGCATTGTTAAATAACTGCCCAGCCATGGGTTCTCTGAGGAAAGGCTAATGTACCATATCATAGATAGACTCAGTAATGAAACAAGGGAGACCCTAGGGATGTACACCCGAGGTCAACTATATGAGCTACGAACCCATCAAATCCAAGAGCTTATTAAGTGGGTAGCAAAAGAAGAAGGGGACATAGCTAAATGAGAGAATGTTGAAAGTTCTTAACAGGACCAAAATCTCAACTTAACAAGGGTCCATGATCATGAAGAGGAGAAATCAACTCACTTTAAGGAGGTGGAATCATCTTTGCCAATCCTACAATCACTAGATGAAATTGAGGCAAAGATCAATAAGTTGATGGATTGGGTACATTAAAGATGTGGAGAATATGCCAACATTTTTAGAGGAAGAACCATGATGAACCAAGAAATAGGATAGAACACCACTAGACAATCGAAAAAAAGGGTTGAAGAGAATAAGAATAAGAACTCAACTACAAATTTCACATATCAATGCAACGTCTGTCTGTATGATCACCCCAAAGGCCAATGTCCAAGTTTTTCACATTTACATGAGCATTGGGAAGGAATGTTACATCCAGATTTCGTACAAAAATATCAAGTTCAACCACAGTGGCAAAAACCTCAGTCATGGGGGAGGCCACCACCAACTAGACCATAGCCTTCGTATGTCCCAATGCCAAATGCTTATTATGTTCAACACCCTATTTCTTGAATGGGACCAACATCCTCTACCTCACCTCATCGTTATTATTCTCCTGAGTACTATCCACCCATGTCCTCTCCAACAAGACCATCATCTCATGTACCTTACACTTCTCCTCAACCTCAATATTCTCATACTTCACCCTCTTCTACATCACCACCAGCTATGCCAAAAGATCTTTCACCACAACACCAACCCATAAATGATACTTGTGCTACTACTGTTAATAGTAGCGGAGATCCTCCACAATGTCTAAAGCATCCTTTCTTTAAGCATGACCGTAGAAAGAGATAGCACAGTTCTAAAACCATTGCACCCACCAACTCAACACAAGTTCAACGTCGTGATGCATCTTCTTCCTCAAACTCAATGCCTCCTATTACTCTATCTGGGCCACCAATCAACACTCCAACCACCATGGGGCCCAATGAATATTGCCACATGGAAAGACATGTTGATCCTTGCATACCATCTTACGGTCACAAGTACCATAGTGGGTCAACTCCTTATAAATTAACCACATCTTATAACTTGCCCAACTATGTCAACTCTAATCAAGTGTGTGAACCCCAATGGGGTAAGTATGACTGGGTCTCAATATTTTCAACATGCAAGGATCCTAACCTTTCATTTATTAATTCTAGGCATGCTCAACCATTTAGTTATGGGGGGTATCCTCCATTCTAACAACACAGAATTAATAAATGTTTTTCTATTTCTTTAATTTNGTAGTGAGCCCATCACATCCAACCAACCACTCTATTAATAAGAGGTTCTACTCTGGGTACAATGATATTCTTGACATCATTAAAACTTAAAGTAATTTTGTGCTCATTTTGCCTAGAGCGAAGAAGGATGGACTAAGAGGGAATGGCCAGGGTGTGACATCAAGGGAACTTGTGGATTCTCTTTGGTGACATCTGTAGGTGCTATCATGTAGCTTGGTTGTACTAAGATCCTTGTAGATCTAATGGAAAATGGAAGTAAGAGTATTAAAGGCACCCAATAAAGAACCTAACACTATTCTAAGGGGTCCCACTAAAAAGACATGCACCCATGCCTGAAGGTAGGTGGCTTCTCTGGATTAAGTACTTCAAAAGAGAGAGAGAGAGAAAAAAAGAGGTGCCCAAGTGGCCAAACAAAAAGTATGCTGCAAAGAAATTTCAAGTCACTCCTCCCTTGCACAAAATGCCAAGTGATTGTATGCCTTGTTGTCATGGTGCTCTTACGGTTGTCCATCATTGGATGAAAGAATGCAATGTCACTGATCGGAGGAATGGACTTGGTCTTGATTTTGGAGCAATGGGCTAATGACACATTAATCATGCCCTACACTCAAGATTCATTATGCCCTGAGTCAGTTACCTCATGTCCCAATCTCTACAATCTCTTCTCTGACTCATCCCATCTTGCTATTCATGTATTTGTGATTCGTGTCTTATGTAGCATTGAATTCATACCTCATCACGGTGGTATCTACATGTGTGTGTTTTGTTGCATTGGTATAGATTACATTTAACCCTTCTAGTACCTACAGAAATTTTAAGGTGTGGTTACACAAGGGCATTATAAGTTGGAACTTGCTTTGGGGAGGACCCACTTTGTGACTTTTGTAATTTGTACTTGTTGCACACCACTGCATCATTTTATACCCTCCAAGCACTTCATTACCAAATCTATTTTTTTCTTTGTCATCATTTTATCAAACGTTCCTCAAACCCATTATGTGTCCTTTGATGTGTCACCTAAACAAACCAGGCCCAACATTAAACTTTTAGGGCAACTTCCTTGAAAAACTTTCTAACTCTAAAATCACACTAAGCAAAGAATTCAACAATTACTTAAGACAATAAGTAAGGTATGAAATAATTGAACTTATTTCAATAACCTTGCTAACAATTGATTTTTGTATGATTATAGATGGCCCTAAAAAGAGGACAACAAGGAGGAACCTCTCAAGGTGCAATTAAATGCCCAAGGGAAGGCAAAAGCCAAGGACCTCATGTAGAACGTGTGAAGTAGGAGGCACAATCATTCAGCATCCATTAGGGACCTCTTGTCACTACATAAGCTAGCCAAGCAAAAGGTGGAGAGGTCGGGGCCCAAGCCTATGAAGAGGAACTATGGCTATCTACAACATGGCATGTCAAGGCCAACCAAGTATTCCCATAGCTGCCATGTCCATGGAAAATGCCAACTTCATCAAACAATGGAACATCAGCATGGATGGCTCATAATCCTCAAATAGAAGAGGAGAAATGTCAAATGCTTCTTCAATGGTATCAATCTTAGAAGCCTGATGCATAGGACAAAGGAAAGGCACCCATGGAGGAGCCACCACTACCAAGAACCCCATGAGTTCCACAAGTTTTGTCTTTTGTGTCTGTGTCCAAATTTTTTTTAATTCCCCACTAGGGCATAAATAAGTTCTGAGTCAGTCAATAATCCCATACCTATCCACTATGTAATCAATTGAACTTGTTCCTCACTTTCTTTGACTCAAGGATGAGTTATTCAGTTGTGGGGTATGATGAGTCATGGTCTGTCAGGTCTTGTTATCGGACCCCTTTTATCGAACCCCTAATATCGGACCTGCATTAACTAGGTTGCATCAATGAGGCCCCGTTGATGCAACCTTGTATATGCGACCCTATATATGTGGCCCCGTCGATGCATCCATCCATTCGTTTACGTGGCCCTCTTTATGCAATGTCTATTCTAGCTTATAAATAAGTGTACTTTTGCCACACTTAGGGATCTTTTGGGTTAATTATAGGGAAGATCTTACAATTTTTTTTCATAGGAGTTAGACTATTTTCTCAAGTGCTTGCCCGCAATGTGATGCTTGTAATTATACAGAACCTTTATTTGAGTGTGACGTACTTGGACATGCACATGATCGGCAATAAAGATCAAGATTACTTCATCATTGTAGCATTCACTTAGTTTTAGTTATTTAATTATTATTATTTTTTATTATTTTCTTAGTTAATATTTCTTTACCATCATTTACTATTCTTGTTGTGAACTGTGGAATGAGTACGACTTAATAACGAGCATTTAAGTGTGACTACTTGGTAACCTAGTAGCGTACCTAGGATTTGTGCTTGGTAATCCTAGTAGTAATCATGCACGAGGTCCAAGATGTGTACAGATGATTAAGGAATGGATGCTCATCGCACTTAGGCTAGCTTAGACTTCATTTCTTATTTCTTATTAGTTTAATCAAGATTATTTTCCATTGTCTCTAGGAGTAGCACTAGTTTAGGATCACATCATACACCTCACTCTGGACTAAAGCATACGTGACAAAGTAAATACTAGTCCAGGTGGGAAGACAACGAACTGCGATCAACGTGTAAACTATCTAAATACCACAACTAGCCTATCCACTTAGTTCGAATGGATCATGCATGAACGCTCGTATTCGTATGGTTAAGTGTAGGGGTACCTCACCACTCATCACCTAATAATACATATACACATATATGTAAGCAGCAAAAATATACCATGGCTTTAACATTCAGAGAAAAATCATCACCTACCAAAGAGATTCAATGGAGTCATGATAGAAAACATGATGAAGAGGACTGAATTGCACCAATACAAACAAGGATTACATATGCTCATGCTGACCCATACTATCTTGATTTCATATTTATTCTTCACCAAGATGAACAACTCAGATGAAGAGACTTGTAGGACAACATAGTTCTACCACTAGAATGTTCAATACCATTAATATTTTAAACAATCCTCATGAAGGCTAACCTAAGTGATGAATGTTATTTAGTAGGACTCTTATATCGAATATTTGATATCGAAGCCACGATGTCAAGTATTCACTATCAGACATTAAGATGTGATGTCGAATATCTGATATTGTGGGGTATGTGTTGGCCTATAAATATAGCACTTGGGCACACAGTTTGAGGATAGTTTTTGTCATAGCATAGTAGACCTCTTAAAGTTTCTTTTCTCCAAAGTTAGAATATTTTCCAAAGTGCCCACACCAAGAGTCATTGAGTGTATGGATCTTTATTCAAGCACTGTTGTATCTGAGCATGGCAGTGTGTATGGAAATAAAGATAAGCTTTTTGATCAAACCTTATAGCACCTTGGCTAGCTTAAATATTTTATTTATGCATTTAATGTTTCATGAAATTTCCTTTAATGCTTCCAAGTAATGAAGCTAAAATAAGCTAACCAGATTAAATAGTAATTAATTAAGCACATAAGTATGCTCACTTCAAGCATACATATGACTCTTGGTAACTCCAGCAACACTTAACGTTTGGTAACTAATGAGCTGCGATATCGCATACGCAATATCGCGTCCTGCCTCATCTTTTATAAATAAGAGGTAGTGCCATTTGTTCCCAATAGTTAGACTGAGACCCTTAGCCAAACTCTTGCAGTTTTACCATTCTAGAGTTAGAATAATTTCTATATGCCTACAATAGGAGTGATAGAGTGAACAGATCTTTATTCGAGCAAATTGTACCTAAGCAAACATTTGTGTACGGAAATAAAGATGAACTTTATGATAAACCTTGCAACATACAGACTAAGCTAATTAGTAATTAATTCTTATTGAATGTTCAACGCTTTCCTAGTTAATTAATTTCTCTCTCAACCTTGGATCCTCTTAGTTAAGTGCACTTAGTACGATCGCTTCAAGCATGCGTGTAGCGCTTGGTAACCCAGTAATGATTCACGTTTGGTAATCCCAGTAGCATTGCACTAGTTTAGGATGTGTATGGCAAGTGGAAATAGATACTAGTGTTAGGACAATTAGAACTTAGTTAATGAATGGTTACAGCAAGTTAGTCACTTAGTTCTCTTTCCCTTCCCCTTATTAGCATAAGACATCAAAAATATAATAGTTATAAAAATCATATACCTCAAGCTTACTTAACCATACAATCATGACAATACAAGTAAGTTTGGGAAGACAACGATTGATTAACCCTGAGTGTTCCATTAAGGTGTGTAAGCACTTAGTCCTTGGAGTTTGATTAGATTGTGCGTGAGATGATCGTATTCATATGGTTGAGTGTAGGGGTTCCTCGCCACTCATCAATAACCCAACAATATTATATGTGTTCAAGATGTGCATAGAAAGTGGGTTAGATACTTATGTCAAGATAGGTAGTTATTGATCAACAATTAGATTAAGTTAAATTGATTATAAATTACATTTCAACCTATTCTTAATCATAGATAAATAAAATAGAAAATAATAAAAATCATGTACCTAAATTATACTTAACCATACAATTAAGCTCCACAAGTATAATTGAGAAGACAAAGATTGTCATGATTAGATTTCATGTCTTGGAACCAGTGTACTTAAAAACTTAAGGTATGCAAAATTTGACTGGATCATGCATGAACACTTATCATTTGTATGGTTAGACATAAGGGCACCTCATCGCTCATCATTGGCATCATTTCCAAGGACCTTTAGTTGTTACGTGTGCTATCTAGACTTAGTGAAAAATTATTCAAGATCATTGGAATGAACCTTAGAGTCACATCATACATTAAAATTACTATAATAATTTTAAGATGCACACTGCATTTCTTATTTTCTAACATAATATGTCTTCTTCTCACAGGAGCGATTCTCTACCCAAGTCTAACGGAGTAAATTAATAGGTGCCCCAACAATATAGAGTGGTCTATGCTCATCCTAATGAGTACATACCCAATTTCACCTTCATCTTGCACCAAGATGAACTGTTGCAGTGGCGTGACATGGAAGGGAACATTGTGTTGCTACTCGATCGATCTGTTCCTGCAATGCTCATCAAACTCTTGTGTGTTTGGATCTCTAAGAACTTCATGCTAAGTACATTTTGTAAGATACTAACACTAGGTATTATCATCCCACTAATGCACAATGTCTAAGGGATCGCCAGTTAGAGCAGTGTTATGATTCTGCGAATGGAAAGTGGTTCATTGATTTCCTATACCTACCATATCACAAAGATGGTGGAGAATCCTTCTTTAGAGGTTTTCCATTGAATGAAACTCCTCTTTTTGACTTTGGTGGAGGAGGTCAAACCCAGCACCTACAATCCATGATCTATAATACAGGTTTTGGTAAGAACGGATCCAGCAACAAAGAGGGATCCAAGGAGGCGAGTTAAGGCAAGGATGCAAATAAGAAACCTAAACATGATCATGGCTATGATCATCAAAGAGGGGGTAGCATGCATCGTGATGATGCTAGTCCTTCTTCCTTTGCACCTTCATTGTCATCTTCCTCTTTTGGCTTTGACCATAATTGTAGGGTGCATGATCATAATGGAGGTGATTGACAAGACTAAGATAATCAAAGGGACCTTCAAGCAAGTCAAGAACTAAGGCGTGGGTAGTCAAGAGAGATCCATTTCCATGAATGAAGGGGTGGTAGAGGACATCATTGGCATAAGAGTCAGGGCCTCAATGAGCCTTTGCTTGCTACTTGAAGCATGCTCAACATTATAGAGGTAGTGAGGATTCCCACAAGGCACATAAAGGATAGTCAGATCAAGAGAGTAGACATGAACAATATCCCTAAATTCAAAGGGGGATACAACTCACATCCATAGAACCATCTTCAAGCTTTCGATAATGCATGTGCCTTGCAAAATATAGAAAATGATTGGCAAAAGCTTAAGTTGCTTCCAAGGACACTTATTAAAGAAGTAGAAAACTGGTATTAGTCCTTAGAATCAGAAACTATCAGACAATGGAGTACAATGCTTGAATTTTTCAATGACAAATATTAGATGTACTCTTAAGTGTCCAACATGAGGAAATAAGGGATACATAAACCCTTGGATGTCATTATGGACTGATACTATTTCTTATTACACAGATGTCTTGGCCATGGTTATTCTCAGTTGGAGCAACTTTGCCATATTGTAGATGGACTCCAATCAAATATGAGGATAACTGTTGACATTTATGCCCAAGGGAAATTTGTTAGAATTAAGAGCCCATTAGATTTAATGGTTGATTAAGTGGGTAGTAAAAGAAGAAGGAGAGTTGAGAAAACGTGAAAGTGAGAAGGAATACAATCTTCCATTTTCAAGAGGGAGGTTTGATTTCGTGATAGTGAGAAGGAATCATCACTTGATAGGATGGTGAATTGAAAAACCTTACCACTTCAAAAATTTACATCTGAAATTTTGGCTAAGGTTGGTTAGTTATGGGACTCTATGGATAGTAGATTTCAAGCTATCCTAAAAATTGTTGAAGGGTATAAGGAATAGTGATCATGATTATAGGAGGCGCAAGGAAGCCAAAGATGCTAATCAAAGAGGTAAGGGAAATATTCCTATAATAGAGGAAGTTGCAGAACCAAATCATATGATGATGGTGGATGTAACATCTGCCATTATGAGCATCCTAAGGGATGTTGTCCTATTGTGTCGCACCTATAGGAGTTTGGTGTGTATGCCTTGAATCCATGACTAACATAAAGGCAAATACCAAGAAGATTGCCTTATCCTCAACGTAATCCTAGGTAATTCCACTAGCAATAATAGTATTCTCCAAGTGGAACTCCATTGCAACCGTACGAGCAGTACCAATAGTGGCAGCAATCATAGTCATGGGTGCTAGCACCACCAAGGTAGCAACACCCTTATAGATAACCTGATCCATATGGGTATTACGTTCAGTAGCCCCTATCTCCATGTGACTCTTCCAGTCATGTTTCTACTTTCCACTCTCAATACTACCCTCTTGATCATTGTCGAACTCATTCTCCACATGCAAAGAGAGATAACACCTTTTATCCTTATCCTTCTCCTATTCCTGCACATCTTCCTCCATCCTCAAAATAGCTACCACCTACTCCATCTATATAGGATGAACTCCTAGCCCAAACATGACAACGTAATGCTACTAGGGTTGTAAATCTACAACTAGTTCATCAATCGAGTGGTTCAGACACTTGATCAAAGAAAATCCCTTTTTTCCAACCCAATAATCCACCTAAGCCCTCACATAAAGATCTGGTTGACAACCCTGTTCCTCCACCTCTCTCTACATCTAATTCCTTTGAGTTCCCTTCAAAGCAAATCCCACCTTGAATCCAAACTATTATGCTAACTCATGTTGTATCTGATTGGATTTGGGTTGGCAACCTTCCTAGGAAATTAGTAAATCCTGGAAGTCCTCTTATTTATTTGCAAGTTATTGGGAAGGAACAATGTAAAGCTATCCTTGATTCAGGTTCTAGTGTCAACCTAATTTCTCATGAAATATATACTACATGAAACCTGCCTCCTCTCAAGAAGAGCAATATCATATTAGAATTTGTAGATGATTCCATCATTATTCCATTGGGACTGATGGAAGACATTGTGACCATTGTCTATAGGTGGTCTTATCTAGCTGATTTCCTAGTAACCAAGGTGGAGAATTGCAAAGGGAACTTTCTAATCATCATGGGAAGGACATGGATGAGCACCATTGATGCAAGAATGAACATTAGAGATCTTTCCTTGGAAATATCTAAGGAAAACACATTTAGAAAGATCAAGAAGAAGTGAGTTCTATGCATCGCGTACAGCGGTACAGGGTGTAATTGTGTGCAAAAACTCTAGTCTATTAAATGAGCATCCATCTTTGCATGCAAGCAGTGTGCACTAGAAGTAGATATTCAAAGGTGTCTATACGCAGAAGCCACAAAACAAGAGGGTACCCAGTGGCTAATTACTGATTCAAAAAGTAGCACACTTTGCATGGAACCTACTAAGAGCCTAACATGCACATATGTCTCAAGCATGGATGAACTAGAGCAAGTTCATCACCAACTCTTTGATAATGCAAATGATGACACCTATTGGGAAGAGTTGAAAATTCTTGAAAATTTCAAGCAAGAGCCCCTTGAATTAAAAACTCTACCTATCAGCATGGAATATGTATTCTTAAAAAATGGGAGGCTAGTAATAATCAATGCAAATCTTACTCTAGAACAAAAATAGATGTTATTAAATGTGGTTGAAAAATGGTTAGCAGCTTTGCTTGGTCATATCCTAAACTCATAGGGATTGATCCTAGGATATGCCAATAGTGTATCTACATTGACCTCATCGTGAAGCCAGAGAGATAGCCATAAAGATGATTGAACCCCAAATTGAAGTAGGTCGTTAAGGAGGAAATTGAACAACTTCTCAAGACAAGGTTCATCTATCCCATTATAGATAGTGAGTGGGCTAGTCCACTTGTGATTGTGCCAAAAAAAGAAGGCAAGTGGCGGGTTTGTATCAATTTTTTGTTGCTAAATATAGCAACATTCAAGGACCATTTTCCATTGTCATTCGTTGATTAGGCATTAGACACAATATCTAGGCATTGCTATTATACCTTTCTAGATGTTCATAGTGGCTATAATTAAATCCAAATCACACCAAAGGACCAGGCGAAAATAACATTCACAAGTCCATGGGGAACCTTTGCATATTGCAAGATGCCTTTTGGTCTATGAAATGCTCCTACTACCTTTCAATGCCTTGTCTTAAGCATTTTTCAACAGCAGATTGGTAGCAGTGTGGAAGTCTTCATGGATGACTTCTCTACCTATGGAACTACATTTCAGCAAGCCCTAGATTGCCTTAAGCAAGTGCTAAAAAGATGCGTGGAAACAAATAGGTGGCTCAATTGGCAAAAGAGTCATTTCATGGTCCAAGAGGACATTGTATTGGGGCATCAAATCTCACAAGAAGGAATTGAGGTAGACCTTAAAAAAGTAAGGATCATCCAAGAAATTACCCACCAACTAGAAACCATCAAAGATGTTTGGGCATTTTTTGGACACATTGACTACTACCGGCAATTTATAGATAATTTTTCTAAGATCAAAAAACTCTTGGTTGAGCTAACAAAGAAAGATGCTTCATTTTCCTAGACCAATGAGTGTGAAAAAGCTTTCCAACAACTAAAGGAGAAACTTATAGAAACTTCAATTCTACAAACACTTGACTAGTTTATACCATTTCATGTTATGATGGATGCATCAAATTATGCCTTGGAAGCTGTGCTTACGTAGTTGGATGACAAGAAACATCCATATTACATCCATTGTACAAGTCAAAGCATTGTGGATGCACAGTTGAACTACACCACCATAGAAAAAGAATTGATGGTAGTGTTGTTTGCTCTCGAGAAGTTTAGGCACTATGTGCCTGGATACAAAGTGTTTGTGCACATAAACCATAGCACCATTTGCTTCCTCATGAACAAGCCAATGGTAAGCCCTCATGTCATACAATGATTTGTGATCTTACAAAAATTTGATCTTACGATGGTAGATCGAAAGGGAACTAAGAATGTGGTCACTGACCACTTGTCTTAGTTATGATGGAACAACAAAGAGAAAGAAAGCCCACTATCTGATTTGTTTCTTGATGAACTTCTCTATGTTGAGGCTATAATTGAATAATTACCCACTAAGCTTGAATGATATGATGTCATTCTCACTCAAGAGATGCCACAATGGTTAAACCATTGAAAGAAACAATAGTTTCTTCACCAGGTAAAATGCTTCATGGAGATTAATGGACATCTCTATAGGGTGTGCACCAATGGCCTTGTACATTGGTGTGTCTCTAATGCTGATCAACTACGTGTTCTCCAAGATGCTATGAGGGTCCTTGTGGGGACCACTATGCTAGGAGACACATTACCATTAAAATCTTGATGGTAGGATATTATTGGCCAAAAATCTTCAGGGATGCTCACCAATATGTCCACTCTTGTGAATGTTACCAACGAGATGGTGAATGCTTGCTCGAATGGAGGGACCTCAATAGTGGATCCAATCACTGGAATGCTTCAACATCTGGGGCATTAACTTTATGGGTCCCATCACATCCATGTCAAATGAAAAGACATATATCATAGTCACTATTGACTATTGTATAAAATGGGCAAAAGTAGCAGCCGTCACTGACTATACATCTTCTACTACTACTTGATTTGTATAGCAGAATGTTGTAAATAGGTTTGGTGTGCCACGTGCATTCATTTCTAACAATGGAACCCACTTTGCAAGCACTACCTTTTGAAAGCTCATGTAGTTCTTGAGGGTTAAACATAAACTAATAACACCTTACCACCCCTAAGAAAATGGTCAAGTTGAGGTTACAAATAGAAAAATCACAAAGATCTTAATAAGAATTGTTAGCAAATATAGGAAAGACTGGAGTACAAAAATCAATGATGCCCTCTAGGCGTACCACTCAACATGGAAACTTCCTATAGGCTATTCTCCCTATGAGCTAATATATGGAAAATTACCAACACTTCCTATTCAATCCAAGTTGTGTACACTTTCAACAATCTGTGACGCACAAAAACAAATATTTATGAATCTCAATGTGCTAAATGAAAACCAATTGGTGGCCTTGTCATCTAATGAGTCGCACAAGGCATTCAATAAAAAGTGCAATGACCTTATAATTAGGAAAGTTAAATTTCAATTGGGTGAGAAGGTCCTCTACTGCAACCCCACACACGTATCTCAACGAACTAAGTTCTAGATGTTGTGGGAAGGACCTCATATCATTTACAAAACCTTCCCTTCTGGGGCCATGTTGATCTAAAAACCTAAGAGCCTAAACAAAAAGTAGCTGGTCAACATACAACAAGTCAAACCTTTCCACAAGCCTAAGCAAGCTAGTTCAACAAACACCTCATCAGATGGACAACCACACTCAATCTTTTGGATCTCCTCCTTTCAACTTAGTCATGGGGGAGATGGCCATCCATGCTAACTATATAAGTGGCTCCTTAGTTTTTCATCTTTTTGTTTCACACATTTTTGTTTTACACCTTCTTTATCTTACACCTTTTTATTTTGACATTACTAATTTTTCAAAATTTTTTGTTTTACAACATCATTAGTACATTTTATTTTTCTTAAACATTTTGCAATTTCTTGTATATTTTCCTTTAGTTGGATGTGATTTTCTTATTGTGTTTTAATAATATTTCTTATTTCCAAACGGGTATAGTGTAGTTGTTTGATGTGGTCATGTGCTATCCAGTTATTTGCTTGTTGTCTAGATTCTAGTTTTGAATTTTATTCCTGATAACTTGAACATGGTTTCTTTTTCATGTAACAGGTAGTGAGTCCACAACATCCACCCATCCACAAACTCTATGGTTTTTTCTTATTCTAGAAATGTGAGGTCCCTTTTTCATTAATAAAATGTTAATGAACTTATGACCTTAGTAGTTTCTAGATTTGGAAAGAATTCAAAGGTTTGAATAGGGTGTGACTTCAAGGGGATTTGGTACTCTTTGTGCCTTTCTGGTTACTTGGGTGCATGTGTGCTTTTATGGATTTCTTACCATTTCGTGTCAACTAATAATAGGAAGTTACATAAGTCTTTGCATGGTGTGGTTTCCATCCAAAAAAAATGATGGAAATTCAAAGCACATCCCTTAGACAAAATAAATAAGCTACAAACACTAGTTATGGGACTAAAAAGACATGTTACCCATGCTTGAAGGTCCCCTCTAACTAAGGCCCTTCCTCACTTCTTCTCTTTTCTTCTTTAATAAGGAGCAGTGGTTGTTTGGTGGGAGCACTCTTATGTCTTAAGGGGATGGACTAGTCTTAGAATAGAGATGAAATGTCATTGAACATGGTTGCTTTTGGTCTAGAATAATGATGGATTTTAGTAGGTCATTTAACCACAAATTTCACAAGGGACTTCATGTGACCTTAATTGGGAACTCCATTCCAATATCTCTCTTTTTTCAACTATGCTTTCCATGTTCCACCTCACTGCCAATTTCATGTTCTTGTTTGATGTCTTCATTTGATGTGTCAAAATTATTAGGTAGTTTCTTTTGGGTTTTTGTACTTGACATTTAGTAACCATTAATCCTCCATGGGGTCCACGAACTCCTTGGTTTGAAGTTATGCAAGGGCAATAAAGGGCTTGTGCTTGCTTTGGAGAGGACCCACTTGCATACCTTTTGGCTGGGTTAGTTAAGTTCTTTATCCTTATATGTCCTCATAATCAAATAGTATTGCATAATCCATCAATGACATCTAATTGTGCATATTTTTACAACATTTTTCAGTAAAATCATCTTTTTGTTGTTGTGAATTCTTAAATCCTCTTCAAGCATTTCATTGTATTTGAACTTTTTAGAATTTAATGGATTGCTTATCCATTTCACCCTATTTTTTAGGCAAGTGTAACCACCTATGAGAAAAGGTACTTAAAATCTATATGTTACACAGTGCACACTAATCCACAATATTATTGTGATTGTAGTGGAAAGCATGGACTAGAAGTAGGATTGTCTTTACCAAGGATGATGTAGTAGCACCAGGTGATGAGGACCATTCATGTTTGTTGGATCTTCTCCCTCACTTTTTAGTTGCTAGAGGAGTTGGATGTTAGTTTTGTTTAGGAGGTTCAATTCTATTATCATGGACACCCAATTTTGTAAAAGATTGTAAATCCATACACTTGGTCACTTAGAGTCTATTTGTTCTATCTAACTCAGTTTGCATGTTAGTCAATAATCCCAGACCTTCCCAATATTTTGTAAGGAACTTGTTTCTTCTCTTGTTCACTCGAGGACAAGTTTTCATTCAATTGTGACGGTATGATGAATCGCATTTAGTAGGGTTCCGATATTGGATATTCGATATCAGAGCCATGATGTCGAGTATCCAATATCGGACCCCAAGATGCAATGTTGGATATCCAATATCGTAGGGTATGTGTTGGGCTATAAATATAATGCTTGGACACACAGTTTTGACATAGTTTTTGTCATAGCATAGCATAGCTCTTGCAATTTCTTTTCTTTAAAGTTAGAATATTTTCCAAAGTGCCCGCAAAAGAAGTCAATGATTGTATTGATTTTTATTCGAGCATTGTTGTACCTAAGCATAACAATATGTGTAGAAATAAAGATGAGCTTTCTGATCAAGCCTTGTAGTACCTTGGCTAGCTTAAATATTTTATATATGCATTTAATGTTTTGTGAAATTTCCTTTAATGCTTCCAAGTAATTAAGCTAATATAAGCTAACTAGATTAAATAGCAATTAATTAAGCACATAAGTATGATCACTTTGAGCATACGTATGACTCTTGGTAATCCGAGTAATGCTTAACATTTATTAACCCAATAGCATTATACGTGTTCAAGATCTGCACAGAAAGTGGGATCGAATACTTATGTTAAGATGGTTAGATATTGATTAGTAATTAGATTAAGTTAAATTGATTATAAATTACATTTTAACTTGTTCTTAATCATAGACAAATAAAATACAAAATGATTAAAAATCATGTGCCTCAATTATACTTAACCATACAATTAAGCTCCACAAGTATAATTGAGAAGATAACAATTGTCATGATTAGATTTCATGTCTTGGAACTAGTGTACTTAAGAACTTAAGGTCTATGGAATTCAACTAGATCATGCATGAACGCTTGTGATTCATATGGTTGGATGTAAGGGTACCTCGTTGCTCATCACTAAGTCATGAATAAGAAGGCTACCAAGTCATGAAGGACATGACAAGGTCCTACTAGCCAATAGAGGCTCATGTATGAAGGGGTGCCATCATGAAGGTATAGCATGAATGTGACAAGAAAAAGAAAGTACCTAAGATAGTTGACTTGGAAAAAATATGTCTCATTCCAAGCTAAAAATTTCTATCAAACTCTTGGATCTCACTCTTAGACACCAGTAATACATATTGAAGAGCTTGCCAACACAAAGTTAAAGTTGACTTTGGTAGAGGACCTTGGAAGAAATACAAAAGACTTTAGACATAGATAAATCTCAAGGCCTCGAGCTTCTATAGAACCACAAGAGAATGAATTATGAAGTCACACAAGGAGAACAGGTTAACATTATTCTCCAACTACTTCTTTTTCCTCCTCGCATTCATCTATGAAGTTTGACAAGAGGAAATAAAGATCAAAAGACCATGATAAGGAAGGACGAAGAGACTACGAGAGAGATAAATACAAAAGAAGGTATCCTGATGATGAAGAGGATGATTATGAATAATGAAGAGATAGAATTAAGTATGAGGATAGAGAATGCTATGAGCATCGAAGGGGTCACCACTACAATAGAGCCTACAAACCTAAAAACTATGAAGAACCCCTACTAGCCACTCGTAGTATGATAAATATAAGAGAGATTCTATATATCCCTACTAAGGATGTAAGGAATAGTCGCAGTAAGTGACTTGATGTGAACAACATTCTCAAATTTGAAGGTGGATATAACACAAATCCACAACATCATCTTTAGGCATTCCATGATGCCTATGCCCTTCAAAACATTGAAAGTAACTAACAAAAATTAAAGTCATTTCCTAGAATACTCATTAAGGAGGAAAAGAGCTAGTACATATCATTAGAACTAGAATCAATTTGAAGATGGAGTACCATGCTAAAGCTCTTTAACAACATGTATCAGAATTACTCAAGAGTATCTAACCTAAGAAAGCAATTCTAGGGATGGAAGCAAGGGACACATGAATCCCTTGATGTGGCAATGGATAGATATTATTATCTTTTGCACAAATGCCTGGGCCATGGATTCTTACAGAGGAAACAACTCAAACATATCATTGATGGGTTAAGAAATAAAACCAAATAAATCCTTGGGATCTATGCCCAAGGAAGATTATCAAAGATGACTATCCATTGAATCCAAAGGTTAATAGACCAAGTGGAAAAAGAGGAAGGAGAGTTAAAGAAGAGAGAATCAATTGAAGAATATAATCAAGATCCATCAATAAGAAAACCAGATGTTCAAATGTGTGACAAACAAGAAGATGAAATCTTGGAGGACATCATCCAAAAGAAGACTCTACCAATCCAGAAATTAGTTAATGACATAGCATCAAAGGTAGAGAAGATGTAGGACTTGGTGAATGAGAAGTTCACTATAGCTCTTAAGATAGTAGAAGAAAGGATTGGACAAGCACTCAATAAAGGCAAAGATAAGAAGAAGAGAAGAGATCATGGATAAGAAAGTTATAAACAGAAAGGAAAAGTTGCTGCAGTTGATGAATGTATAGACTCTAGTGTGCCAATATGAACATCCTAAGGGATGTTGTCCTGTTATGGTCCACTTGCATAAGTCTGGGGCATATGCACTTAACCTAAGATTTGTTAAAAAGTAAATGCCAAGGTGATTTTCCTTATCCACAAGGTAATCTTAGATAACCCTTCTAGCCATCATATTATCTAAGTGAAACCTATCCTCAGCGATAAGATCAATACTAGCAATAATGGAAACAACCACAATTATGAGGAATGCCACCGCTAGGGTTGCAATATCCATATAGGTAATTAGATTTTTATGGATATTATGTTCAACATCCCATCTCTCCAGGAAATGCTTTAGTCCATGCTTCTTCTCACTACTACCTGCTAGAGTATTACAGGCCCACTACTCCAAGAAGGGATCCTAACTAGTTTATTAACTCAACCTTCCAATTCTCTACCACCAGTGTCACCACCAATCATTCAAGGAGAATTGCCATCATAACCATAGTAGAAAAATGCTACTAGGGCAGTGAATATATAGAGAGAGGATCATACAAGTAATGCTAAAGGAAAATCTCGAAAATGCCATCCCCTTAGGACAAGTCTAGAAAATATTGGTAGAGCAAGGACTTAATTGAATCATGTCTCTTATATGAAAAATCCTCTTACAAACACTATGCTTCCATAATAACCAAATCAGAAACTTACAACTATCATGCTAACTGAAACAGTATTAGACTAGATAAAGGTAGGAAATATTTCCTAGAAAAGAATAGATCTTGCAAATCCTTTGATTTATTTGCAAATTATT
This sequence comes from Gnetum montanum, assembly GCA_015680685.1. Classification (NCBI taxonomy): domain Eukaryota; kingdom Viridiplantae; phylum Streptophyta; class Gnetopsida; order Gnetales; family Gnetaceae; genus Gnetum; species Gnetum montanum. The sequence goes on from MNCI01031208.1 coordinate 398,178, forward strand.
GGAAATTCACCATGAAAGGCTCTACTTGACTTAGGTTTTGGAGTTAACTTGATATCTTAGGAAACATATAAGGCATGGAACCTACTATCATTAAAGAAGTACAACATAAGACTAGAGCTTGCAGATAAATCAATCACCGTTCCTTTGGAATAGATAAAAGATGTGGTGACCACAATTAATGAATGGTCTTTTCCAATAGATTTTCTTGTGATCAACATGAAGAATGATGACAGAGAATTTTCTATAATTATGGGGAGAGCATGCCTTAGCACAATTGATGCTAAGTTAGGAATGAGAGACTTATCCTTGGAAATTTCCAAGAAAGATGTGCAAGGAGCCATACATACACAAAGAATTCCATTCATTATTGATGATAAAGAAGGGTCTAGTTGTGGACTGAAACTTTAGAATATCGACACAATCCTTACACCAACCCACAACAAATGTGAGAAACAAGTTTGTTCACAAGAAGAGGCAATGATAACTAAATCAAAAGACACCAAATGGTCAAGAGATGAGGACATAAAATCATATAAAACATGCATGGAAGCACCCAATTCACCTATTAATTCCTATCCCAAAAAATGGACCAAACTAAGAACTTACAAAAGGATATCATAAATCATGATCATACACCAATAACAAGTAGTAAACATGGAGATTTGATACTTGAAATTAAGAATAAATAAGAAAATACAATTGGAACTTCTGAAATGGAAAGACCATCTAGTCCAACAAAATAAAAATCTCCAAAAGATCATAATTTGATTATTATCAATGTGACATGGGATAACAAACGAAAATCTAAATCACTAAGGATGATAAATAAAAAACTTGGAGTGTATGATCTAGGGAGTCTAGGGTTCATTTTCTAAACACTTATCCATGAGTTCAGTTGTGGGGAAGATTCCCTATCTTGAATTAGAAATTGATAAGTGCCTTTCAAATTTTTTTGTTTTCTAATTTTTTATTGACAATTTTTGTTATACTATTTCACATTTCTTACCAGTTTGTACATTATTGATATTTTTCTATTCTTTTATACATTTTCCATTTCTTGATCATTTGTTATTCTTTGATATCTTTTAATTCCTTATTTTTCCAAATTTTACCACTTTCTATAATTTTTCATCTTTTGTCTTATACATATTTTTGTTAATTTTCTAATAAAGTACAAAGAAATAAAGTAAGATGTAGTCTCAATAAGGTGAAAATTACCGTGTATTATCAAATTATGGAAAGACTAATTTTATATATCATGAGACCACATCATCCATCCACTCATTTCTGATAATAAGAGGTTCTTACCATGGCCATAATGATATCTTTTTTACAATAAAACTAAAAATAAACTTGTGATCATTATGCCTAGATTATAAGTAAAGAACCAAGTGGGAATGAGAAGGGTGTGACATCAAGGCGAGTTGTGGATTCTCTAAAACTACTACTATAAGTTTTATCTTGTTGCTAAGATTGTATTATTTTCTTAAGTTCTAAAAAAAATGGAAGTAAGAGTACAATAAGTACTACCTTATCATGTCACTAGAAAGACATGTTACCCAATCTTGAAGGTAGACACTTCTTAGAAATATTAAAAATAAGTGCACTATTAATGAACTCCTTCCTTGAACCACGTCGCCAAGTGATAATACTTCTTGCAACACTAGTAGTCTTGTGGTTGTTAATATTGGGATTGATACAATGCAATGTCACTAGAAAGTAGTTTGGACTTGGTTTGGATCTTAAACATAAAGGCTAATGATTACCTTAAGCACATATTACACACAAGGATTCATTATGCCTATGGTAAGACACCTCACATCCCAATTTTTGCAATTGCTTCTAATCCCATTCCACCTCACTAATATATTTAATCATAATTCTATGATTCTGTATAATATAGTGTTATTTTCTCATTTTGGTGATACTAACATGTGTGTTTTGTAAGATAGGTATGTTCTACATTAAACTCCTTGAGTGCCTATGAAAACTTATAGGCATGATTATATAAGGGCACTAAGGGCTAAAGCTTGCTTTGGGGTGGGGGGGAGGGGGAGGAGGGTGGTGGTGGTGGGTGAGGTTGGTGGGGGCGGGGAATGTGGGGTGGTGGTGTGGTGGGGAATCCACTTGTATAACTCTTGTACCTCATACTTGACAACCAATTCTACATCATCTTACATCTTCAAGACACTTTAGCACTCAAGTTTACTTCCCATAAGTTTTATAATCTGTTCATCTATTAGTAATTCTCAATCCATCTCATATATATCCAATCAACCTTTATTGCCCAAGATTTCTTTCTTATGACTTCTGAATGGAAAATATTTGAAATCCAAGCATGATCTATGATTCAAGACCCTTTACATAGCCTCTATATCTTCCAAATCATCCAATTAACTCAATTTTCCATGAAAAATTATCAAAAATTCAAACTTTTTCTAATGTGATGTCATAACTACAATGTTGTATGACCTATGATGTCAAAGCTATAATGTCATATCAACAATGTTGCACATATAAAAATACTATATAAGTGCACAAGAGCTAGAAAAAAATTTCATTCTACCATTTCAAAGCAAGAGGAGTTTTTGCATTTTTTTGAGCTCTTACAACCCAACTTCCCAATGCCATAACTTCCTCACTACAACTCCGATTTGAGAAATTCTTGAACCTTGTTGATCTCGAAGTGCTCAACTTAGTCATGGGGAGTCTATTATGCATAGCTAAGGAATATTGAGCCAAAATTTCCTAATGTCTAGAAGATAATAGAAAGGATGAGTATAAGGATATAATAAGAATATCTTAATTAACCAATGAAATCTAAGCCAATGGACTTAACCAATTCTCCTAACTAACCATACCAACCATTCAAGGGCATCATAAACAAGAAAATGATAACTGTGAGAGGTCATAATAATTAAAGATATAATAATTAGGGGTTTCTTTTTAAAATTTCTCTAGCTTTATAATCATGATAAGGGTCATAATTGATGAAAGGAATAAGAACTTGATTAAACTAAGAATACGAGACAAGATTATGAATCATTAGGAACCAATTTGAATTCCTTAGTAACCTTGAATCCATAATGATTGTAGATAGCTCCAAAGAGACTTGCAATAGAGGGACCTTCACAGCCTAGCAGCAAGAGGCCAAAAGGCTGTGGGAGAGGCCAAGCAAGCGAGCAAACTCCACAAGTTGAACATGCAAGTAGGAGGTCCAGTCAACAGACCCCTACTACTAAATAGTCAACATCAAGTAAAGTAGAGGCATGGACAATACTTGAATGAGGATAGTGTATCATGTTACTTGCAGATTATCTCCAGGCCAATCAAGAGAAATCCATAATGTCCATGGTTATTGTGGAGTTAAACTTTGGACCATTCATGGAGTTTGCTTCAAAAGCTATCAAGATGCAACTCCAAGTGTCTCCCTTATGGCCAACCTTATATAGTAATGTTGAATGGTACCTAGAAGAGGTCTATCAATTTTGGAGAAATAACCAAGATGATGCAATGATGAAAATTGAAAAGGTCTCTATGCCATATTCTATTGAGGCAATAGCAAAGGCCTTAAATATTTCAAATGTCAAAGCCAATGTTACAAAAATCTTTACAAGGTCCAACATCGATGCTAAAAAGTTGTGGCTACAAAGAACCTATAAGGTAGACAAGGACTATAGTGAGCTCACTATTGAAGAAAAGACCTATTTCAAGATTAGGACCTACCATTTGTTTTTAACAAAAAGGCTCAAAAAGATCTCAATGTATGTAGCTAAGGGAAGCATAATTTTGATGGGAAAGTTTAGTGATAATATTGCCCATCTAATCTTTGTAGAGATTGAGAGGAGGTTCAAGGAGAAGAAGGCAAGGAAATTTACACTGCCATTGCCTTACCTAATCAAGAAGCTTTGAAAGTAAGTAGGGATCCTAGGCTACACAAATGATGTTCCAAGAAAAGCCAAAAATGCATCCTATGTAGAGATGTGAAAGCTAGTGCCACCTAAGAAAGATCTGTTGGAGAATCTAGCAGGCATTGAAGGGGCATCAGGATCTACTCCAGTGGATAACATTTTAACTATCGATCAATAGCAACAAGCAGGAGACAATGGATTAACACCTATAGGTGATAAACCTGAGAAAAAATCTCCAATACTACCATAAGATTATCATCCTTCTATGAGTCATCTGTGTGAGATCACAAATACAATTAGCTGGGAAGCAAGGAAGGGTTTTGCTCTTTACAAAGTACATGAAAGCTACATAAGATCTATAGTTTCCATAGGACTTACTAGTGGGCAGGTAACTTTGTAGGCAAGAGGAGATGATGATTATGCACAACAGATATTAGAAAATGTTGCATCCTTCCAGGTGATGCTAGAAATTAGTGAAGGTGTCATAGTTGTTGTCATGCAACACCAAGATGTAGTAGGAGCAAAAAAATGATAACAGACCACATTAAAGAGTCTTTCCATGTTCTTGTTGTGTCATCGATTGATATTTCTAAAGCCAAAGATGCTCAAATGCTAGTTAATACTTCAATGACACTAGTTGAGCATGAAGATGTCCTTCATAAACTATTGTAGATAGGCTAGGTCATGTAAAATCTCTTTGATATCCCTAGCCATATCATTATAGTGTAGTTTGATTTGACAACCATTAAAGGAAAACTAGTGATGGAAAAGACAAGGGTAGAGCATGCTGAGAATGAAGTGTAGATATTATAGGATGAATTGGTAACCTTAAGAGAAGAAAGAAAGGATCCTACATAACTTATAGCCCCAAACCAGCTTGAATAGTTCAAAATTGATCAAGTAAGGAAGTTGATTGTCAAAAACATAAAAGTGGAGATGGAGAGAGAGAAGGTTGTATCGAATGCCTCAGTAGTTGAAGCTCAAACATATGCACACATCAAAGTTCTCATTACCTTAGAGGAGGAAAAAATGCTTATTGTAGATAACACTAGGTTGACTAACATTGAGAAGTAAAGAATGTTCTCAAAGAAAGCATCCATCAACTGTGAGTACAGTTCATTCATGTCAACTAGGACATGGAAAATTTGGCTCATGAAAATAGAACTATTACACCCCACCCAGAGCTAGTAGGTATGGTCATATGCTTATGATTTAGACATTATATGTGGAGTCTTAGTGGGTTTTTGGGGATAAGTTAATGTATTTTATATAGTATTAAGTTTCTTTTTTTTTCATTATGATTATGATGTCTTTACATACTTAACTAATGTGATTATGTACACTAGCCTTGTATGATGTGTTAGACAGGTGATGTTGCTGGCAGGGGTGTTGGATTGGGGTACAAGAGCACTTATCTGGTATGTTTTGATGCTTTATGTGTGATTTTGGTATGTAGGCATTTCTATGATAGCACTATGTTGTGTGATGTTTGGGTGTGGTTTTGGCATGTGAATGTGTAGCATGTCTAATAAGGATATCATAGGTTCAAATGGATTTTGATTTGGAGTCCCAGTGTGTTTATTACATAGGTTTAAAGTTGACAATATTAATTGTGGAGGAAAAAATTATAATCACTTATGAAAATGTCATCTTTTAAAAAAATGTAATAAAATAATTTTTAACTAAAAAAAGAAAAAAAAATAAACTCATGTTATGTGAGTAAAGCGCATCATCATTTTTCCTTTATTTTACCTATTACCTAACACATAAAGTAAAGTAAGGTGTTTTTATAGGTTATTTGCCACCACCTCATCACCATGTATGGGAGAAATTCGATTAGGTTTCTATTTTCTTCTGTTTGTAGAAACAGAAACAAGGGTTACTGTTGTTCTCTTCTCTTTACCTTCGTTTCTTCTATTTTCCTCCTTTTTATCTAGATTCTAAGCCTTCTGGATGAGTTTTGCTTGCTCTGAACCTAGATTTGGGATTGCTGTGGTGATATCTACATAGGTGTAGAACTTGTTGGGAGTGAAATGGAGTCTTGCTAAAATTTTGAAGATTTTTTACTTGTTTCAACCTTTCTGTCCCAACAATTTTAATTGGTGGGTTGTCTTTACCTTTTCCCTGTAATTTTATGTTGGATTAGGGTATATGATCACACAATGGGGGCATATGGGGCAAATAGCTCAAATTTTGAGCTTAGGCATGTTATTTTGTGTATTTCCCAAAAGTGTATGATTTTGGTTATGAATCATTTATTAATATATATGCAATGTATGGGATGATGTGGACTTATAGAGTATGATATGTGATGTTGATGAGACTCATATGATTGAAATATACTATTTTTGGGGCTTTTTTGTGTGCAAGCATCATTTAAATATTATTTTACTAATCAAACTTTGAACACACATAACTTTACTTCTAAGAGTCAAATTTAGGTAAAATTAGTGTCGTTGGGATCATTTTGGAAAGTACTTTATAATCATGGAATTAGTTTTCTCTTTGGGCATATCTCATTTTGAAGGTTAGTTTAATGGACATTTGTATGGAAGTATGTGTCTTTTGTATGATCTCCATGTCGTTCTGTTGCATCATGGCATTGTTTTCATGGAATGATTGTTAGGGGTGGATCTGTTTGGTTATGTTTGTTTGGGTATGTTGTGCTTATGACATGTGTTGGATTAAGCTAGCTAGACTATGTATATGTTTTCATAATGATGCTTATGACAATCGTTGGTGGGTGGTGCTAGCATGAGGGTGTGGACCGATTGGTGATGAGGCACCTTAGAGGTAGCATGGATTAACCACCATTGTGATGCATTAGTGAGGCTTCTATCTTAGGCCTCATCTTGAGGGTGGGAGAGCATAGGTGTGTTCGTTCCTATGGCTAGTATGTGGCATAGGTGTGTTTGTCCCTATTACCAGTCCTCCAGAAGGCTAGTGGTTGTGGGTTAGAGGTTGACAGACCCTAACATTGGTTGGATAAATAAAAGACCTGAAAGCAATGGCTGTTATGAGTACTTATGACAACATTTCACATGTCATGATTGGCGAGGTACCCCTACACTCAACCATATGAATATGAGCATTTCACACGTGATCTTGTCAAACTCCGCAGAAAGGCTAGTTGTGGTATCTAGATAGTTATTCTTAGGTCACAATTCGCTGTCTTCCCACCTGGACTAGTATTAGCTTTGTCATGTATGGTTTAGTCCAGAGTGAGATGTATGATGTGTTTCTACACTAGTACTACTCTTGAGTATGATGGAAAATAATATTAACTAAGCTACGAGAGAGAGAGGGTGAGAGAGAATCTAAGCTAGCCTAAGTGCAATGAGCATCCATTCCTTGATCATCCATACACATCTTGGACCTTGTGCACAACTACCATTGGGATTACCAAGCGCAGATCCTAGGTACGCTACTGGGTTACCAAGTAGTCATACTTAAATGCTTGTAATCAATTCGTACTCATTCCGTGTTTAAAAATAGTTTAGGGTGAAGAGATATTAACTAAGAAAGCAATGAATAACAATAAAAATAACAATTAATTAATCAAATAATTAAGCTAAGTGGATGCTGCAATGGTGAAGAAATCTTGATCTTTATTTCCAATCATGTGCGTGTCCAAGTACGTCACACTCAAATAAGGATGTTGTACAATTACAATCACCACACTGTAGGCATACACTAGGAGGAAAGGGTTGAGAGAAATCTAAACTTAAAAACTTACAATAAAATCTAAGAACTAATGCCCAAAACCAAGTGTGCTACCTTTTATTTATAGGCTCACACCGAAACTGCAATATCATGTACGCGATATTGCTTGTAGGCCACGATATCGTGGTTGCAATATTGTGGCCTTGATAACTAGGCTCTGATAACTGGGCCTGATAGACCATGACTCATCATACCCCCATGATTGAATAACAACTCATCCTCGAGTCAAAGAAAGTGAGTAACAAGGTCAATTGATTACACAGTGGATAGGTATGGGATTATTGATTGACTAGGAATTTATTCATGCCACAGTGGAGGATTAAACAAAATTTGGACACAGACACAAAAGACAAAACTTGTGGAACTCATGGGATTCCTGGTAGTGGTGGCTCCTCCATGGGTGTCTTTCCTTTGTTTTGCGCTCCAGGCTTCTGAGATTGATACTGTTGAAGAAGTTCTTGGAGTTTCTCCTCTTCTATCCACAGATTATGAGCCATCCATGCTGATGTTCCACTGTTTGATGGAGTTGGCACTTTCCATGGACATGGTAGCTGTGGGAACACTTGATTGGTCTTGACATGTCATGCTGCAAACAACCATCGTTCCTCTTCATAGGCTTGGGCCTTGACCACTCCACCTTTTTTCTTGGATAAATTATACAATAACAGAAGTTCCATAATGGATGCTAAGTGATTGTGCCTCCTGCTCTACATGTTCTGCATGAAGTCCTTGGCCTCTACCTCCCTTGGTCATTTAGTTGCACCTTGAGAAGGTCCTCCTTGTTGTCTTCTTTTAGGGGCCATCTAGAATCACACAAAGATCAATTATTAGTAAGGTTATTGAAAAAAGTTCAATGATTTCATACCTTACTCATTGCCTTTAATAAATGTTGAATTATTTGCTTAGTATGATTTTAGAGTTAAAAATGTTTTTCAAGGAAGTTTCCCTAAAAGTTTAATGTCAGACCTGGTTTGTTTAGGTGACACATAAAAGGACTTGGTTTTGAGGAACGTTTGATAAAATGATGGCAAAGGAAAGAATAGATTTGGAAATGAAGTACTCAGAGGGTATAAGATGATGTGGTGGTATTTAACAAGTAAAAATTGCAAAAGTCACACAAGTGGGTCCTCCCCAAAGCAGGTTCCAACCTATAATGCCCTTGCATAACCACACCTTAAAATGTTCGTAGGTACTAGAAGGGTTAAATGTAATCCATACCAATTTCACAAAACACACACATGTAGATACCACCGGAATGAGGTAAGAATTCTATGCTACACAAGACACGAGCTACAATTACATGAACAGTGAGATGAGATGAACTATAGAAGGGATTATAGAGATTGGGACATGAGGTGACTAACTTAGGGCATAGTGAATCCTACATGTAAAGCATGATTAATGTGTCATTAACCCGTCGTTCCAAGATCAAGACCAAGTCCATTCCTCTGATCAGTGACATTGCATTGTTTCATCCTATGATAAGCAACTATGAGAGTACCAGAACAATAAGGTGTACGATCACTTGGCATTTTGTTTAAGGGAGGAGTGATTTTTTCTTTGTGGCACTTCCTTTGTGTTTTTTTTCGATTGCTAAATCTAGAGAATCCGCAAATCGTTAGGCATGGGTGCATGTCTTTCCAATGGGACCCCCTAGAATAGCATTGGATTTTTGAGTGCCTTTTGATTACTCTTACTCCCATTTTGCATTATATCTACAAGGATCTTAGTACAACCACGCTGCATGACAACTCTCATAGGCTTCACCAAAGAGAATCCGCAAGTTCCCTTGATGTCACACCCTAATCATTTCCTCTTGGTCCATCCTTCTCCATTTCGGGTACAATGAACACAAAAATAATTTTAGGTTTTAAGAATGTCAAGAATATCACTGTACCCATGAATAGAACCTCTTATTTGTAGAATGAATGAGTGGGCGTAATGGGCTCACTGTCCACATAATTGATCGTTCGAGACTTGATAACATAGAACACACCTCAACCAAAGAGCCACATGAGTGTTTTATTCATAGATGAGATTACTTAGAAAAAGATAAAAAGACAAAAGATAAAACAAGAAATTGAAAAATGAAAAAGTGGAAAACAAAAAGTTGTAAAATTAAAGAAAATGAAAAATATTTATTAATCCTGCTTGTTATTAAAATGGGGGATATCCCCCATAACTAAACATTTGAGCATGGCGAGGATTAATAGTTGAAAGATGAGGATCCTTGAATGTTGGAAATATTGGAACTTGGTCATACTTACCCCATCAAGGTTCACACACCTGATTATAGTAAGCATAGTGGGGTAATTTATAAGATGTAGTTTCCAGATAATGAGTTTACCCACTATGATAATTGGGACCGTTAGATGGTATGCAAGGATCAGGATGTCGCCCTCCATGGCTGTGTTCATTGGGCCGTATGGTTGTTGAAGTGTTAATTGGTGGCCCTAATGAAGTAACATGAGGCTTTGGATTCAAAGATAAGGGTGCACCATAGGGTTGGACTTGTGCGGAGTTGGAGGATGCAGTGGCCTTAGAATTGTGTTGTCCCTTCCTAGGGTCATTTCTAAAGAAGGGACACCTTCCATGTTGCTGAGGTCTCTCACTGTTGTTGGCAATAGTAGCATAAGTAATGTTCTGAGGTTGTTGCTATGGTGCAAGCACCTTAGGAATAGTTGGTGGCAATGTAGAAGGAGGAAAAAGATGAGAATGTTGAAAATTAGGAGAAGTGTGAGGTGCACAAGGCGGTGGTTGTGTTGAGGACATGGGCTAATAGTATTGAGGAAAATAATAATGCAGTGAGATAGAGTATGTTGGCTCAGTTGGAGAAACAAGATATTGAACTAGATAAGCATTTGGGTTCGGATGATATGAAGGGTGTCTCCAGTTTAGGGGTGGCTTCCCCCACGACTGGGATTGTTGCCACTATGATCGAACACATTTTCTCTATACGAACTATGGGTGTGACATGCTTCCCCAATGCTCATATAAATATAACAAGATTGGGCATTGGCCCTTGGGGTGATCATACAGGCAAATATTGCATTCATATGTATGATTGGCAATTGAGCTCTTGTGTTCTTCATCCCTTCTTCCTAATTGTCTAGTGATACTTTGTCCTACTTCTTAGGTTGTCAAAACTCTATCTCCAATGATATTGATATATTCTCCACACTTTTTATGCGTCCATTCCAACATCTTATTGATCTTTGCCTTGACTTCCTCTAATAATTGTTCTACCAGCAAAGGTGGTTCTTTCCCCTTATGGTAGGTTGATTTCTCCTTTTTGTGATTATGGACCTTTGTTAAGTTGAGATTTTGATCCCGTTGATGTTTTTCAACACTCTCCCATCTAGCCATTTCTCCTTCTTCTTTTGCTACCTGCTTAATCAGCTCTTGTAACTGATGGATTTGTATTTCGTATAGTTGTCCTTGGGCATACATCCCTAGGGTCTTTCTTGTTTCATCACAAAGCCCATCAATGATGTGGTACATTAGCCTTTCTTCGGAGAACTCATGGCCTGGACAGTTGTTTAACAGTGTGTAATATCTTTCTAAGGCCATGTCCAAGGGTTCATGTTGTGCTTGTTTCCACTCTTGGATTTTTTTTCTCAAAGCTGACACTCTTGCATAGGTTTGATATCTTTCGTTAAAGAGTTCTACCATTTTTGGCCAACGTTGTATTGAATTTGGTTTTAACTATCTATACCATACTTTTGCTTGGCCAACGAGTGTCATACGAAAGAGCTTGAGTTTTTGCCAACCGTTATCAATGTTGTTCCATGTACAGGCATTGTAGAAGGCTTGTAAATGTTGATGCGGATCTAAGTCATAGCCTCCTGAGAAATTAGGGAAGTTGTTTAAATTGAGCCTGGGTAGACAACTCTCTTTACGATTCCTACGGGAGATTTGAACAGCCTCTTGTATTTGCGTTAGGCTTGTAGTGGCCAGTGGGGGTTCATCGTCATCAAGTAAGGTATGCTTTTGTGTGTTGGGATGATGTTGCCTTCATTTATGTTTATAAGAAACCCCCACTTTGGATTGTGTACTCCAATCTTCATTGTCAGATAATTCGTTGGTTCTCTAATGAATTTCCTTACTAGATGTGGCATTATCATGGTCTTGCAGGAGAGGCATGGTTGTGAAATTGTGTGTGAATTTATATGTGACTTTTTGTAATTATTTCTTCTTCCTAAGAGATATATCGTTAATTCCTATACAGTGACCTTGTATGATATAACTAATCTAGATAACTAGCACCATCCCCGGCAACAGTGCCAGTGATGAGTGGCGAGGTACCCCTACACTCAACCATATGAATATGAGTGTTTCACATGCGATCTGGTCGAACTCTACAGATAGGCTAGTTGTGGTATCTAGATGGTTATTCTTAGGTCGAAGTTGGCTATCTTCCCACCTGGACTAGTATTAGCTTTGTCACGTATGGTTTAGTCTAGAGTGAGGTGTATGATGTGTTTCTACACTAGTACTACTCCAAAGTATGATGGAAAATAATATTAACAAAGCTAAGAGAGAGAGTGTGAGAGAGAATCTAAGCTAGCCTAAGTGTGATGATCATCTGTTCCTCAATCATCTGCACACATCTTGGACCTCATGCATGACTACCACTGGGATTACCAAGCGCAGATCCTAGGTACGCTACTAGGTTACCAAGTAGTCACACTTAAATGCTTGTAGTCAAGTCGTACTCATTCTGCATTTAACAGGAGTTTAGGGTGAAGAGATATTAACTAAGAAAGCAATGAATAATAATAACAATAACAATTAATTAATTAAATAATTAAGCTAAGTGGATGCTGCAATGATGAAGTAATCTTGATCTTTATTTCCAGTCATGTTCGTGTCCAAGTACGTCACACTTGAATAAGGATGTCGTATAATTACAATCACCACACTACAGGCATACACTGGGAGGAAAGGGTTGAGAGAAATCTAAACATAAAAACTTACAATAAAATCTAAGAACTAATTCCCAAAACCAAGTGTGCTGCCTTTTATTTATAAGCTTACACTGGAACCGCGATATCACGTACGTGATATTACATGCAGGCTGCGATATCGCGGCCCCGATAACTGGGCCTAATAGACCATGTATCTTGTATCAAGGCTCCAATAACTGGGCCTGATAGACCATGACTCATCAACATGCTACATTGAGCACAAATATTCTAGCATCCACGTGGGGTATATAGGTGATAGTATTGGTTTGTGAGTCATATCATTGAGAATAGGTGTTCTATTTGGATTATGATTGTGTGGATCATGGACTATTTATGGTATATCATGGGTATGATGACATGGGCATGATAGATGATGTCAGACCATGACTTTGTATATGCTTGTATGATAGTATGTTAGCTTTATGGATGATATGGTGTGTGTTGTTTTGAGCATGCATGAGACTAACAATGTTGCAGGTTGCCTTATACCCAACTCGTCTCCTCTAGTGTAGTACTTGTGGACCATCTAGCAAGGGAAGTGTAAAGGCTTCCCACTTAGTTATGTACTGACCTTATTTAACTATAGGTGAAAGGCATAGGAGCCTAGATGAGCACAGAGAGGAAGGGTAGAGGAGGGGATAAACTTTTATGCTTGGTTGATGTATATTTTCATGTATAGTAGTGTGGACTAGATATCTTTGTATGGAACTCTCTATACTCTTCTATATATGATGATGAGGTTTATGTGTGTTTTTTTTGTATTTCCACAAAGTAGTATATAGTGTGCTTTATGTAGACACATTCATTTTTATACCATGATATGTATGTTTATTTTTTGGTATGGTAGTATAATTCTATACTACTTAACTTTAGTTATTAGCATGTATACTACACATTATTGGTTCTAGTTATCATGCTTTCGTGCTAAGATTACTTGATCCTAGGCATCACCCTGCCCTAGCTAGGGTAGGATGTTACAAGAAACTTATCAATAAAGGAAGTATGCACCATTCACCAAAATTCTACAATTGAAATAAATGTATGGCAGAATGAGGCCAAGAAGCATAAGAAGCTCAAGGAGCATTTCAAAGACCAATTGGGAATGTACAAGTAGATAAATGAAAAAGAGATCCAAATGGCATATGCCAAAATTGATTCTATCACTACCCAAATACCAAATTGGTAGCTTATCTTGGATAGCCTAGCCCATGTCCCCTAGGTCAAGATAAAGAATAAAGACCCGCAAATTAAAGATTTAATAGAGTACATGGGTTAGCTAACCTTCAATACACAAACCTAGCCATGTTAATAGCAAGGTGGCCTCACAACAAGTTCAAGCAACATGTAGTTGTTATTTATGCCATGTGTGAGAAAGAGTTCGCTAATCGAAAGGATGCCTTGCAAAAGTTACATGTAGCAAACTCAAAGCTTGAAATTGTGAAGGTCAACTACCAAATATAGAATAATGTTGTAGCAAACCTAGCATGCTTGATGATTGATTATCAAGAGTTAAGAAAGGTGGTTAGGGCATTTGAAGAAGAATGAAGGGAGTTTGCTGCATGGTATGTCAAAGCCAACAAGATGTTTTCACAACTACCATGCCCATGGGATGTACTAACTTCATCAAACATTGCACAATTTGCATGGATTGTACATGACCCCAGGACATGAGAAGAGAAACTTCAGACACTCTTAAACAAATACCAATTTTAGAAGCCTGACGATAAAGGGAAGAAGTCAATGAAAGAGCCTTTACCACCTAGAACCTAAAGGCTACATCAAGCTACTTCATTTTTGTTTTGTTTTATTTGTCTTATCAATGTCAACTGTGTCCATTTTGTAAAACACTAATGCGGTAGTCAAAGTCATGTAAATAGTTAGTCATGTTAAGTCTACTTTCCAATTTTGTAAGAAACTCTATCCTCATTTTGTTTTAACTTGAGGATGAGTTTCCAATCAATCATGGGGTATGATAGATCCATTTTTTCTCAAGTTCACTATCATATCTACACATCATAACTATGATATCGTAGCTCATGCTATGTCATCATTGACATAATGTTTCAAGAACTGTGTAGCCTAATAAATACAAATACTTGGATGCACAAACAAAAATAAATAAATTTTACCAACCCTTACTAAAACTCTTATTGTTTTATTTCATAATCTTAAAAATAGGGTGAATGCCTACAATGTGGTGTTAATAAGTTGTACAATGTCTTTATTTGAGTGAATTTTACTTGGGCACGGTTCATGATCGACAATAAAAATCGAGACTATTTTTCATCATTATAGCATTCCCTTAGTTCTTTTGTTTTACTTAGCATAATTTTCTTGTTTACTTAGCTTAGTACTTTACTTTTCATGCTCACTAGTTAAGTAGAATAAGTACAACTGGTTTCAAGTCGTTAAGTGTAATAGTTTGGTAACTTAGTCATAGTTTTTCTTGATTCACTTAGTAGTGACTCCGCTTGGTAATCCCAGTAACAATTACATGAGCCCAAGACATGATTGGCAAGCTAGGACCAGATACTCATTGTTCTAGGGTAGAATAGATTTCCATTTCTGTATCTCACTTAGATTTAGACTTTTATTTCACTTTCAATCATGTTTACCACTAGGAGTAATTTGAGCCTAACAACATCAACTTATCATATGCTTAACTCAAATTTAAACCATAAGCTTGAACTTTACTAACTCTAAGTGGGAAGACAATGATCACAAACTTAATATCAACTCCTACCATATTTTCATTGTCCATCCACAGATTACGAGCTAGTTATGCATGAACACTTGTGACTTGTACGGTGGAGTGTTGCGATATGCCATTGCTCATCTATTAGGTTTTATGATGGAACATCATTTATTTTTAAAATAACATCAATTTCTGATGAGACGCGGTTTTCACTAGGCCGCGATATCGCATCCCATGCGATATCGTGTACGCGATATCGCGTCTTCTCCTGCGATATCGCGTACGCGATATCGCGTCGCGCCGCCATTTCTATAAATAAGAGGCGGCACTCCCTTCATTTCCCAATCCTGGCTAGTGTAGCGAAGCTCTGGCAGATTGATCACTCCAGAGTTAGAATTTTTCCCCATGTGCCCGCAGTAGGAGTCCTAGAGTGAACGG
>MNCI01031208.1:431638-523936 GCA_015680685.1 Gnetum montanum
CGGTTAAGACTTTAACTCTTGTTCCAAAGGACATTCCCAGAGCCTATGAACTTTTTGAATGTGGGATTGTCAGGGCATTAAGGGCATGAGCCTACTTTGGGGAGGACCCACTCACATTCCTATTTGGAACATTAGTTAACTTCTTTTCCTTAACATATTGCAATTAATTATTATTTTGTTCATTTCCATCTTGACATCCACTTCACTGATGTCATAGTTGTCCCTTCTACCTACCTTTGTTACTCCTTTTCTTTCTCCATTCTAACGCTACCGGAGGTTCGCGATTAGTCATGGGGGTACAGGGCCTAATTTTTCAATTTTTCTCCTAAGCCCCGAATTTTTTCGTTTCTTCTTCCTAACCCCTACACCTTCGGTAGTCATCACCTACATCTTCCCAAATCCATATCAGCCATACCACAACCTAGCCAATGAACTTACACCGAAGCAAGGTATTAATTACTTAATGATTCAATTACCCTTGCTAATATATGATTGTGTTGTGTGTGCAGATGGCAATCATACAACAACGGAACTGGATCTGGAGCAAACACTTGGAATGGAGCAATGCTGAAGCAGCTATGCAAGGAGCAGAATTGATGATGCGCTTACGGATGGACAATGGAAGGTGTAATCTAGGCATTGACAGCAGCAAAACTCTTTTCTCTTCTTCTCTTCTCTTTTCTCTCCTCTTTTCTCTCAGCTGCCAAGTCTGGCCTGATGTCATTGTAATAAGGTGTTCACCCTTGTTGTCATGAACACCAGTCTTGTCAAGTCTTGTAATAATGAACCGTTCACATGTCATTCCGTTAGATCCATTCCCCTCAATAATCCCATACCTACTTGATATCATTCTAAGGAACTTGAGGACGAGTTTTCATTCAGTCATGCGGGTATGATGAGATGCGGATTGCACAAGTCGTGATATTGCATACGCGATATCGCGGCCGATGTGATATCGCATCCCCTGCGATATCGCTTACGCAATATCGCGGCCGATGTGATATCGCATCCCCTGCGATATCGCGTACGCGATATTGCGTCCTTCCCTGCGATATCGTGTACGCGATATCGCGGTCCGCCTCCATATCTATAAATAAGAGGTAGCACTCCCCTCATTTGACATCCTAGGCGTAAAGTAGCGAAGCTCTGGCGGATTGATCACCCCAGAGATAGAATATTTTCCATGTGCCTACAGTAGGAGTCCCCCAAGTGAATGGTTCTTTATTCGAGCAGCTTTGTATCTGAACGCAAGTTGTGTACGGAAATAAAGATGAGCTTTGTGGATAAACCTTGCAATGCATAGATAGGTTTAATTAATGTTTTTTACTGCTTTCCTAGTAACGCGACATGAGTACGACTTGGTTACGAGCGTTGACAAACGTGTATGGCTAGCCAAGGAATCGGCTACTTGTCACACTTAGGTTAGGTAAGTGCCTCAGTATGACCGCTTCGAGCACGTGCGTTACGTGTGGTCATCCTAGTAACGATTAGTGTTTGGTAGCCACAGTTGCACAGTTCAGGGTGTGTACGGCAAGTGGGAACGGATACTGACGCTAGGACTTAGTGCCATAGTTAGAGTTAGTTTTAGTTTCTCAACCCGTTACCTCTTAGCATAGGAGAAAACCGTAAAATACCAAAAAAATCATATACCTCAGACTTGCTTAACCATCCACCATGACACATACAAGCAAGCCTGGGAAGACAACGAACGATTAACCGCAAGTGTTCCTTGTGGCATTTAGACATTTAGTCTGCGAAGTTCGACCGGATCGTGTGTGCTACGCTTGTTTCGTATGGTTGAGTGTAGGGGTACCTCGCCACTCATCAACAAAAAAGAAGATTTCAAAGAAATGCACAATTGATTTTTTTAAGTAAAATGACAGTATTTGTCCTAACAAACACAAGTCATTTTTGACTATTTGTAAACTAGTTTAGCTATATATTTATGATCTATATCTATTATTTGGCCAAGAAAATTTTTGATATTTTTCAAATTAAAAAATCTCAAATTGATTCACTGAGAATTGATCTTCCAAGGATAAAATCCATGTTATCCTTTGACTTTGGCAAATAATAATCCTTGTGAAAAAGTTTGTCTTTTGTCCCAGTGTTATGACAATAATTATTATTTACTATGGTAAAGTCAATAAATAAATAAATAAATAAACAAACAAACATAACCAAGAGAGCTTCCCTTGACTATTAGCACGATAAAATTATTTTACCATGAAAAAAGAAAGACTCTCTTAAAGAAGGCTGATAATTGGCCTCTTGGCCAAAATCTTGGCCAAAAAATATCTGTAATTGGTAATGTATAGAATTTCAAAAATACCAGCTACCATGTGTTCATGCTCATGCTGCCACACATATTTGTTTAAATACACCTCATTGCAGAGCCCCGGGAAGTTCATGCTCATGGTATTACCTTTATTGATGTAGACACAAGCATGGTAAATATTGATATTCTTTCACTCACACAAAACAGGCTTCCCGGATATAAACATTTTTAGCAGTTTAAATAATGTAGGACCTCAGGTTTGGAATTTCTGTCATTGTATCATGAAATGCAGCCAATAGTGGGAAAGCTAAATAGGCTGTTCCCTTTTTCTCTAAGACCTTTTTTTTTGTAAATTATTGGGAGTTTCATAGCTTGATCTATAATTTTTTTTTGTATTTTTAGTGCACATTATAGAAGACAAGTTGTAGGTTAAATGATTGATTCAAGAGTTAAGTCTCTTTAATATTTTTTATGAAAATGTATTATCTATTCAATAGGTCCTATAGGTCTTTAGACATAATAAAGCTTCAACTTTAGTTTCAGTTTCAGTACTGGCTGCAGTTTAAACAGAAGAAAACAAGTATTGGATAAATGATGTAAACTTGAAATAATTTTATTTAAGAGGAACTTTAAATTATGGAAAAAATGTGAGTTTATTAAAAATATTTTCTACATGAAGATGAATCTGACATGAGCACAAGTTTATCTTTTTTTCAATGTGAATAATGATATGAATATATCTGAATGCAGGTCTGATCTGGGGAATAAAGTGCTCATAACATTTTAAAAGGGTTCTGAAAAGGTGTGTAATGCTGAGTTCTTTTATTGTAGCCTTCAACGCTTAATTTCTACCAACGTTAAAGTTTTCCTATTTGCTATGGGAATGACTTGTAGGATTCAACTTAATAAGACATTTGAAAATTAACATAATATAAAGGTCACAAAGCATCATCACTCAGAGGCTTAATATAATTTAAAGCATTTTCTGAATCAAAGTTAAATGATAGTTCATATGCCGAAGACTTAGACATGTGTTCAGTAACATACATGATGGATCATCTTCTAAATCACATAAACGATGTGTATATCATTTAAGGCGTAATTAAATTTCCTCTGTTATCATATTAAAGTTTGGTTCGCATATGACATAGGTGCTTTGATGGACATAAATTGTAAGTATACATTTAGAGATTTGCATACCATACATCTTTCTCTAGGCAAGATGTGGATATAAAAAGGTGTAAAAAAAGGGAGAAATGTAAAGAATATAATTTGGAATCAGGTATCAATATGCAGTTTGTTTTGAAAGATGACCAACATTAGAGATAATAAAAATGCAAGACATATAATTCAGTTTCCTTTAAATTGCAGGATTAGATTGTTAAAACCACATAAAATGCAGAGCTAATAATTTAAAGTATATAAAAAAAGTCACAATGCTTTAAGAGTTAATAAAAAGGGAAGTTTACTTTTAATGGCATATATTCAAGAAAAAATTGGAGCTACACACTATTAACAAAGATGGCACAATTCTTACAGAAAATTTCAAATAAAGGCACAATTGTATGTAGTCAATAAAATGACATTATTTTCCCTGACAAACGCGATAATTTTTGGCTGTTTATAAATATGCTTGCAATTGGTACTTTGTATAATTGCAAAAATACCAACAACCATGTGTTCATGCTTGTGTTGTTGCACATATTTGTATAAATACCAGCAACTTTGTTGCAGAGCCCCAGGAGCCCCATGAAGTTTATGCTCATGGTATTACCTTTATTGATGTAGACACAAGCATGGTAAATATCGATATTCTTTTACTCACACAAAATAGGCTTCCTAGATATAAACATTTTTAGCAATTTAGATAATGTAGGGCCTCAGGTTTGGAATTTCCGTCATTGTTTCATGAAATGCAGCCAAAAGTGCATTTGCTAGATAGGTTACTCCCTTTTTGCAATTGTTTTCTAACAATGTCCTTCTCTAACTTTTTTATAAAAATTAGAGGTCTTGATTTGTAATTTTTCTCATATTTTATCTTTAGATTTAATGTCTAGAGAGAGAAAACTCATGTAAACCACATGAAATCAGGTTCCCTCTTTTGATGGTCAGATTTTGGTGGCACTAGACTTAGCTATCTTAAAAACACATTGACTTGGTTGAACAAGTTGTTAAGAACATTGTCAACTTGGCAAGCTAAGCAAAGCTATATTATTGTGTTTGAAAGTGTTGTTTTAACCAATTTTTGGCTTATCTAAAATCATTTTGTCATCCATTGTAACATGCTAAATTGTTTGAGAGGAAAACAAATTTTAATCTGGTAAATGCTCCAAGTGAAGAAGAATTCACTAATTTTGTGTATCTTTACATATATAATATGCCTTTTTCTGATATTTTGTGTATTTCTGTCAACGAAGACTCAGATATCTGTAAGATCTAGTGAAAATTTCCTGAAGGTTGCTGAACGTTGTGGTATGATGGTTCCAGGTGCGGTAAGCAAGTTAAAACTTCATCCATTTGCTAAACCAAACAAGCCATCATATTCATGGCATAGTTGCTAACAGCCTTGGTGCATTAAGCTTTAAACAATTCCACCTTATTTTCTCAGGCCTTATAACCTGTGTATTTTTCATTTGTTACCATTAAACAAACCAAATTTTATTTCATGATTTGTCCATACGTAGGCAAGTTTTTAAGGTCTGAAATGTGCTAGAGTAACAAGATCATATTATCATAACTGCTTGTACTTGTGATTTTTGAATTACTGTTATGTTGCAGAACTTTTGTTTTCAAGGGTTCTGCTTTTATTGTGAGATGAAAGTAGCACATGGAGCACAAGAGGTAGCTATTCTTGGCCTGTTTGTTGTTTTATACATAGAGAATAAATGCGGTGCTTCTGATAAAATTTCAAGAAGTAACAATTTTAAATGAAAATTTTAATTTCTAAACATGTACAAACATTCTAAATTACTGTTGCATATAGGAACAATTGACTTTTAAAGTATGCATTAGAATAATTGTGAATGAATTTAAATTTTCCAAGAAAGGCTTCAGTGTGGTAGCACTGTATTAAGTTGATGAAGTTGTTGTATGTTGCTTCTTGAGATGCCCTTGTCATTTTTTGTGCCATAACTGGTTGTGTTACTATGCATTTCTTCAAGGGAACACTTGCAGAAGCAAGATTTTTGAAATCAAACTCAGGTGGATTTGACAAGATTTTATGGTTGGCTACTAGCCTAACACGACTTCTGCTTTTTATGTCTAAAGTTGGGAGTAGCATTGGTGGAGTTCGAAACTTATATCTAATAGTGCTAAATATAGCCTCTTAACAGAGAAATAATGAACTTTAATCTTTAGAATTAAAGGTTAATCCAAATTTTGTAAAATATTAATCACAGTAAAGAGTTTCAATTGAATGTGTCCCCAACCACACAGAGCATTATGTTGGATTTCTAGTTCATTCCTTTGCCATATACTTGAATTCTTTGAGCCTGTAAATTATTGCTACACAGACACAAATGAATCTTGTTTCTTGTCTTGTACTAGTTAAGTTAAGTAGTTTCATTTTGCAGGTTGGTGGTCATGGGAATTTAGATATTAGAAGAAGTTGTCTTTGCCCGTAAGAACTTTTATAAAATCTTTCATTTTGTTCCTTTGTACCTTTCTTTTGGGTCTATGTCAACATTTTGTGTTGTTTTCTCCCCCGGTAGGTTGGTTTTTAGGTTTCCATGAATAACATTTCCTCTTAATATGATTGGGTTATCAACATATTCTACACTGGATGCAAATTCGTAAGGGAAAAAGTTCCATTAACGTTGAGGTGTTTGATGATGGATTTTGAAGGAAAGCTTCCTCCCCAAGGTTTCTCTATACCATCTTCCTAGCTAGGGAACCCATGCATGCAAAAGGAAAGAGTTGGGAAACAGTTACATCATAGGACACGGCATTTTAATCCTTTGGGTTTGCCATGTTTATTGAATTTTCATTTTGTTTATTATTGCCTAGAAGCATTAAGCACCGGAGAAAAAGGTGTAATGTTAAACTCATGTTAGAAATGGACAGAGAAAAACCATCTTGTACGGATGTTTTTATGTGTTGACATCCACTAACATCTACAAGATCCATTGATGAAAAGTAATTGATAAAATTGCAAACAAACAAGGATCAAGTTCTTCGTACAAGTGAATGACAAAATAGAATTCATGTAGTGACCCCATTTTATTGGGACAAGGCTAAGATGATGTTGCTGGGTGCTATTAGTAGAAAAATATTTTTTCTTTTATAATATATAACTAGAACATTTTTGAATTATATAATATTTAAATTGTAAAAAAATAATAAGAAAATTATAGACAATATCTAGGTGTTGGAACTTGAAATAAGTGAAACATAGGTACACCCCAAGATTTATAGAAGTGAATTGTGGACAATATCAAGGATTATCATATTTAAATCAGAGTAAATTCATCCTAGTCAGGTACATAATAACATTTAAGTGAAATAAAAAAGTGATAGTTAAAGATGCATGTGCTATAATGATATGTTCAAGCATGTTTTATTCAAAGTAGAACTTACATCCATTGACATTACTCTCTTAGAACTATTGGATGTAATGATATGTTCAAACATGTTTGATTCAAAGTTGAGCTTACATCCTCTTGGAGGTGTTAGGACTCGACATAATTATAATATAGGTATAGTCCAATTAGAACTTTGTAACTTAGCATTGTCCACAAGAATTGAACCCATGACTTTGAACTTTCAAATTAACAGTCTTGCCACTAAGTTAACACCTCTTTGTTGAACTTACATCTTGATGAGACGCGATATGCACAAACCGCGATATCGCGTATGCGATATCGTGGTCCGTCGCCAAATCTATAAATAAGAGTTGGCACTCCCCTTATTCCTCATCCTAGGCTAAAAGTAGGAAAACTTTGACAGCTTGATCACTCCAGAGATAGAATATTTTCCATGTGCCCACAGTAGGAGTCCCCAAGTGAACGGATCTTTATTCGAGCAACATTGTACCTGAACGCAAATTGTGTATGGCAATAAAGACGAGCTTTGTGGATAAACTTTGCAGTGCATGGAATAGGATTTATTATTTGTTATTTATTACCTGTTATTTCCTACATGTTATTTATTACCTGTAGTAGCACGGCATGAGTACGACTTGATTATGAGCATTTACGAATGTGTACGGCTAATCAAGGAATCGGCTGCTCATCACGATTAGATTCTCCAACCCTTTCCTCCTAGTTAAGTGCCTCAGTACGACCACTTTGAGCACGTGCATTACGCGTGGTGATCCCAGTAACGATTAGAGTTTGGTAGCCGCGATTGCATAGTTCAGGGTGTGTACGGTAAGTGGGAATGGATGCTGATGCTAGTTAATTTAGACTTAGTCATTAGTTAGAGTTAGTTAGTTCCTCAACCCTTCACCTCGATAGCATAGGAGATAAAACCAAAAAATATATAAAAATCATATACCTTGGACTTACTTAATCATACACCGTGACAGACATAAGTAAGTCTGGGAAGACAACGAATGATTAACCCCAAGTGTTCCATGGGGCGTGTAGGCATTTAGTCTGCGGAGTTCAATCGAATCATGTGTGCTATGCTCGTTTCGTATGGTTGAGTGTAGGGGTACCTCGCTACCCATCATTGGCACCGTTGCTGGGGACTAAGTGTTTGTGCGCTGAATAGAACATAAGGGATATCACTCACGTCGTTGTGAGCCTTAATGAATCTTCAGGTTAATCAAGAGAAAAATTTATATAACGGTAAATTAGCACATCGATAAAAATGTCTTCTTCTCATAAAAGCAAATCACCACCTAAGGACCATACTAGAGACAGTCGGCAACATAAAACACATAACCAAAATCAGCGAGTGCCTCAACAATATAAGATGACATATACTCATCCTGATGAGTATATCCCCAACTTTACTTTTATTCTCCATCAAGATGAACAGCTGCACTGGAGAGATTTGCAAGGTAACATCGTGTTACCCCCAGATCGATCAGTCCCTAACATGCTCTTCCATGCCTTGGCATAGATTGGCATGCAAGAACTATTTGCTAAATACATTGCTGAAGATTTTGACATGAGGGATTATTATTCACAAATGCACAACGTATGAGGGACTTAAGGCAGGAGAGTCAACATGCACTGTTGAAGGGCAAGGTCCCGCACGTCCTTAGTGAAATAGGAGATGAGAAACCCCTTATCATGGGTTCTCTAACAAATGATGTTCCCCCTCCTAACAATGGTGAGGAGGTTGGGTATCAGAACCTACGACCAACGATACATATCCTTGGTTCTAATGCCCGTGAACACCAACTATTCATAGAGGGAACAACCACTCATGCTAAGGACAGGCACTTAGATTGTCACCACGATCAAGGTCGTAGCAGTCGAAGAGAAGGCAAGAAACATCATCATGGCGATGGTTCCCCTTCTTCTTCCCCTTCTTCACATCACTCACCCTCTCCTTCCACATTTGGGCATAGCCATCATAAACCTAAAGGTGAGGATAAAGGTAAGAAGGACGAGAGACCTCGACGGGAAAGTCGAGAGAGAGGATAAGGGCAAGGACGTAGGGAGAGTAGGGAACAACGCAGACATCACAGGCATCATGAAAGAGATGATCATGATGAGCCCCTACTCGCAACCTGAAGTATGCTTGACATAACAGAGGCAGTTAGGATTTCCACAAGGAATTTAAAAGATAGTCGGATCAAATGATTAGACATGAACAATATCCCATGATTTGAAGGGGGATACAATGCTTATTCACAAAATCATTTACAGGCATTCCACGATGCCTGTGCCTTGCAGAATATAGAGAATGAGTGACAAAAACTTAATTTGTTCCCAAGGACACTCACCAAGGAAGTAGAGAGTTGGTACCAGTTCTTAGAACCGGAAACCATCAGGAGGTGGAGTACGATGCTAGAACTCTTCAACGATAAGTATCAAATGTACTCCCNGGAGTGAAATTTTGTGATGAAGAGGATGAGTCACCAATCGAAGAGTTGGTGAACAGAAAGACCTTGCTGCTTCAAAAGTTAATAATAGAAATTACGGCTAAGGTAGATGACGTATGGAGTTCCTTAGACTCTAAAATTGAAACTGTCTTAAAAATTGTAGAAGAGTCTAAGGTAGAACAAAGTAGTAACAAAGGTAAGAAAAAGTGGAAAGATTTAAACCCTGCACATAACAAGGGTAAGGGGAAAATCACTAACTCTGATATGGCTGTGGACTCTGACACAGATGATGACGGTGGATGTGAGATCTGCCACTATGACCATCCTAAGGGATGTTGCCCCATCATCTCACATCTATAGGAGTCTGGGGTGTATTCACTTAATCCAAGACTCAACCAACAGCAAACACCCCGAAGGTTACCTTATCCACAAGGTAACCCAAGGCAGTTCCACCAACCACTAACGTATTATCCAAGTGGAACTCCACCATAGCCCATCGGGCATTAGCAGTGGCAATACCCATAGTCATGCAGGATGCCATCGCCGAAACATCAGTACCCTTACCAGCAGCCTGACCCTTATGGATATTATGTGTAGCAGTCGATTTCTCCAAGTGACTCTATGAGTGACACAACCCCCAACCGTCACTACCAAGTTCGGGAGTACTTCAGAAGGACTCCTCCTCCGGGAGACACTCCATACCCACACCATCCTCCTAATCCATCAACACCTCTTCCACCAGTAGTAGTTTCCATAACACCTCTTGCTCCAACAATGCAAGGGGGACTTCCTCCTCAACTGCAACAACATCACACTACGAGAGCTGGAAATATTCAACCCACTGCTGGTTCTGACAACTATAAAAAGAGAAGACCTTTCTTTAGAACCAAAAGCCCAGATATATTCTCGCAACAACAAGCGGTTGAGCCCATGTACACTCCTCCACCATTTAACACTTCGAAGCACCCTTCTGTCCAAAATCATAGCTTAACGTATACGGTTATGTTAACGCATACCGTAACTGACTAGATCAAGGTAGGCCACCTTCCCAGGAAACTAACTGACCTTGGGAGTCCCTTAATCTACCTTCGAATCGTCGGAAATGAACCACATAGGGCTCTTCTTGACTCAAGTTCCAAAGTTAACTTGATTTCACGAGAGATGTATCATGCTTGGAACCTATCCCAACTTAAGAAGAAAAACATCCAACTAGAGCTAGTAGACCAGTCCATCACCATTCCCTTAGGATTGGTGGAGGACGTCATTACCACTGTGTGTGGTTGGTCTTACCCAGCTGATTTTCTGGTGATTGAAGTGAACAACAACGAAAGGGACTTCCCAATTATAATGGTAAGGGCATGGCTTAGCACAGTAGACGCATGCCTTAGGATCTGTGATCTTTCCTAAAAAATCTCTAAGATAAACATTTGTGGAAAGATCGAGAAGAGGAAAGTTCCATGCATCACATACAGTGATTCATCGGGTGATGACATGGAGGAAATGCCTCCATGTAATAGGTGTGCCCTTGAAAATTTACAACAGTGGTAGTCTTGTGGTTATGAATACAGGAGATGAAACAATGTGGTTCTGAACTTGGTTTGAATCTTGGAATGAAGGGCTAATGATCACTTTAACCATCAAGAACACACAAGAATTCATTATGCCTATGGTAAGACACGTCATGTCCCAATTTTTGTAATCCCTTCTCAAGTTCATCTCATCTCATTGTATGGTCAATCATAACTTGTGGTTCTGTGTAACATAGTGATATTTTCCAACTTCGGCAATACTACCATGTGCGTTTTTTAGACAGGTATGTCTTACATTCACCTCCTCAAGTGCTAAAGGACACTTTTAGGCATGGTTATACAAGGGCATTAAGGGAGCCTACTTTAGGGAAGACCCACTTGTATAACTATTGTATCGCATTTTTTGGCAAGCACCTCCACATCATCTTGTGCCTTCCAAAACAATCAAGACTTAATAATGACTTCCCATAACATCTAACAATTTTTTTGTAGATTAGAAATTCCTTACACATCTCCTATCCATCCAATAAACTTTCGTTCCTTGAGCTTCCTTTTCCATGAACTTTAAATGTCAAATTATTGATAATTGTGCATCATTACTATCCTAGGATCCTCTAAACATGCTTCATATCTTCTAGACATTTCATTTGACTCATTTTCCTTGAAATATCCAAGAAAAATTTGAAATTTTTAATGATGATATCGTAGTTACGATATTGTATGTCCTACAATGTCATATTTATGGTATATGATCTACGATATTGCCCTCATAAAAATAGTATATATAGGCGCAGGGAGTTAGTGAATTTTTCCATTCCTCATTTTGTAAGAAGAGAGATTTTGCCATTTTTCTTTCAAAGCTCTAACATGCTAACTTCGAAAGGCCATAACTTTGCCCTCATAACTTTGATTTCCAAAATTCTTAAACCTTGTTGATCCTTGAGCTCTCAAATTAGCCATGGGATGGGGATACATAGTGCAATCTCATTAAAATTTGAGCCAACAATTTCTAACGCTTGGAAGGTATCATAAAGGGTAAGTTCAAGGGATAACAAGAATTTTAAAGTTAATCAATCAAGCTAAGGCTAGAAGACTTAAATAACACTTCTAATAGACCATACCGACTATTTTAGGCCATAAAAAACTAAAGAAATGATAGAAGGTCATAAGTAACCAAAAGAGATAATACTTAAGGGGTTTCTTTTTGAAAATTTTTCTAACTCTACAATCCTAATATAATAAGAATTGGATCTAACCAAGGGTATGAGTAAGATGAAGAAATGTTAAGAATCCATGTGAATACTCAAATAATCTCAAACTCTTATTGACTACAAATGGCCCCAAAGAAGGAGGACCTTCACAACCAGGGAGCAAAAAACCAAGAGATTGTGGGAGAGGCTGCATGGGGGAGCAAACCCCTCAAGAAAAGCATGTAGAGTAGGAGGCTCAATCATATATCATCCATGATGTGGACATCAAATAGGCCAAAGTAACATCTCTCCAGTAATGAGATCTTTCTCTAGTGTTTTGGCATGTTTAAGAGTGTTTTGGGGTAATTTTGATGACTTTAGGATGTTTTAGGTGATATGGGAACTTGTTTGGAGATGTTCAGAGGTTTCAGGCCTCAAAATAAGCATCTTTAACTTTGACCATGGTAGGATAGATGTCTACATTGACAATTAGATGTCTACACTGCATATTAGATGTCTCTACCAAGATGTCTCCTCTAAGACATCTACTCTGATAACTTCTACACTCAAAAGAGACGTCTTCTGTTTCTCAAAGATGTCTTCCATAGATTTTAATGAACATTAAATTGAATAATAAATTATAGGAAAGATAAAGAGATAAGGTGGGTAGGTGGAAAGGTATAAATAGACCTCTTGGGCCTTCAATTTGATGAAGAGAGTCTAGAGAGAGAAAGAGAGAGTGTAGGGAGTTGAGAGAAGAGTAGAGAGAGATAGAGTCTTGGCAAGGTGTCTTGATAATCATCCTTGTGAGTGTATGATTACTTTGATTAAGTGTGTGAGAGTTGGATTGAATCTCTTATTTGTCCTTGGGAATTGTGCTTTCTTTCATATGTAAATTCTTCATTTGAGCAAGAATAAAGTTTTCATTTCCCTTTTCTTATTCAAATTTGCTATTTTATGACTTTGAGATAGCTTGGATTGTGGAATCCATGGGAGCTCCTCATTAGATTGGTATCAGAGTAGCTTGGAATTGAAGAAAATTGCATTCAAGTGAATAATTTTCATCTCAATTGCAAAGAATCACTTAAATTTTCATGCTTGGATGAATTCTCTCTTGCTACTTATTCTACTCATCCTAGGGTTGTAAAATTTCTGTTTGATCCCTAAGTCTATGATATCATTCAAGAATTGGAAGAGAATTATGGAATTGGACATCCATTGGCTTGTAATAGCTAAGGTTTTAAGATATTATGCTCATTTCTCTTAAGATTTGAGAAATTATTATCTCATTCCTTGAGAAATCTTGAAAATTTCACTTTTCCTTGTAGAATTTTGTGAAGATTACCTTTTAGATTAATTTTCATCATGCCTCCAAAGAAGAAGATAGTTCAAGCTTTGTCAAGAGACGTGGATGATATGAGAAATGCTCTCAAGCTCATTTTTGAGAAAATTGAAAAGCTTTCAGAGAATAAAGGACATGCTACTTCACCAAAACCATCCAAATAAGGGTACAAGTCATGTAATTCTTCACCAAGACCTTCTTCAGAACATTCCTCAATGTCATCCCTTGAAGATGACTACTTTGGAGAAGGAGAAGCTCTAGATGATGTTTTTCTTCATGCTCCTGGTGTTGAAAATAAGTCACTCTTGAAAAAACTTTTAGACATGCTTCAATGATGCCTCATGTTGAAGTCAAATCCTTCAATGGCATGGAAGGAACTAAAGCTTTTCTCTCTTGGCTAAAAATGATTAAGTACTTTGAACTTGAAGATGTGGAAAATCATCAAAAGGTGGCCTTCGCTAAAACCAAGTTGGAAAGCATAACACTTATATGGTGGGAGAGGGAAAGTCGTTCTTACAAGGTGAACAATGGTACTCCTATTAAGGATCGGTATTTAATGCAATTCATGCTCAAGCAAAAATTTGAGAAGACTCATTATAGATAAGAGGCCATCCAAAAATTGAAGTACCTAAGGCAAGGTGATTAGAGTGTGAAGGATTACTACATGGATTTTTGTAAATCTTTCCAACTTGCAAAAGTTCATTGGGATGATTATGAACAAGCATCTAACTTTCAAGGAGGAGTTAAAGGGGACTATCAATAAGAGTTAACCTTCTATGAGCCCCAAACATTGGATGACACTTTTGAATTGGCTCTTAAGGCTGAAAAGAAACTTCAAGGCTACACTAGAGTTCCTAAATCTTCTAAGGGTAAGAACTCCAAAGCTTTTGAAAGTGAGAATGGAGCTAGGAAGAATGGAAATGCTAAAGAAGACACCAATGAGAAGCAAGAGAAGATCAAGGAGGACCAAAATTTCAAGAAGGACTACTCCAAGAATGAAAAGGGTCAAGGAAATGACTATGCATCCAATCTTCAATGCTTAAATTGTGGTGAAAAAGTATGCAAACAATGGGAGTGTAATAAGCCAAAGGTTTCTAAGAGAAAGAAACTCCAAATCTTAGAAAAGGAAGAATCTTCCAATAAAGGTAGATCTCTTGTGATTGAAGATGCAACAGAAATTAGTTCTTGTATTTTTATGGAAAATTTAAATGTTAATTAAGGAAATGAGGAAGAAGAAAAATTTGATGAAGTAGAGATCAATGAGAAAATGAGTTCTCAATTATTGAGCAAATGAGTGCTCAATACTCCAAGGTTTCAAGGAAGGAAACCAAGGACTTCATCAAAGGGACCAAGAGATCTTTAAATTCCAAGATGGTATATGCTGCTAATCAAGGAGGGTTCCTACCTCATGAGTCATGGGAGGTGAAGGATCCAAGCCAAAGGAGTGGTAAGAATCAAGGAATTTCTTCGATAAGGGTGATGAATTGCAATATCACATATGCGATATCATAGCCACCACGCGATATCGCGTCCTACCTCATCTTCTATAAATAAGAGGCAGCACCCTTGGTTCAAAAATAGTTAGCTTTAGACCCTTAGCCAAACTCTTGCAGTTTTTTCATTCCAGAGTTAGAATTATTTCTGTGTGCCCGCAGTAGGAGTCATTGAGTGAACGGATCTTTATTCGAGCAACTTGTACTTGAGCACAATTTTGTGTACGGAAATAAAGATAAACTTTATGATAAACCTTGCAGCATACAGATTAAGTTAATTAGTAATTAATGATTATTTAATGCTTTTCTAGTTAATTAATATCTCTCTCAACCTTCAACCCCCTTAGTTAAATACACTCAGTATGACCACTTCGAGCATGTGTGTAGCGCTTGGTAACCCAGTAACGATTAGCGTTTGGTAATCCCAGCAGCGTTGCGCTGGTTCAGGGTGTGTACGGCAAGTGTGAACGGATATTGGTGTTAGGAACATTTAGAAACTAGTTAATGAATAGTTAATGTAAGTTAGCCACTTAGTTCTCTCTCCCTCTCCTTTATTAGCAGAAGACGTAAAAAATACAAAAGCTATAAAAAATCATATACCTCAAGCTTACTTAACCATACAATCGTGACAATACAAGTAAGTTTGGGAAGAT
This sequence comes from Gnetum montanum, assembly GCA_015680685.1. Classification (NCBI taxonomy): domain Eukaryota; kingdom Viridiplantae; phylum Streptophyta; class Gnetopsida; order Gnetales; family Gnetaceae; genus Gnetum; species Gnetum montanum. Next base: position 447,121 of record MNCI01031208.1, read on the forward strand.
AACGATTGATTAACCTTGAGTGTTTCATTAAGGCACATAAGTACTTGGTCCTTTGAGTTTGACCGGATCGTGTGTGAAATGCTTATATTCGTATGGTTGAGTGTAGGGGTACCTCGCCACTCATCATTGGCGCTGTTGTCGGGGACTTAGTTGTTTTTGCGCTACGTAGAACATAGGAAATCATTCATATCGTTGGAGCATTAGAACGAACACTTAGGGTTAATCAAAGAAATATGAGACAATGGTACATTGCACACTGAACGAAACAAGATGTCTTCTTCTTCACATAAGAGCACTTCACCGCCTAGGACTGACGCAAGAGGTAGTCACTGGCATAATACACATAACTAAGATCCGCTAGTTCCTCAACAGTTTTGTGTGGTATATACTCATCCCGATGAGTATGTACCCAATTTCACCTTTATTCTCCACCAAGATGAACAACTGTGTTGGAGAGATTTGGAAGGTAACATAGTGTTGCCTCTAGACTAATCAGTTTCCAACATGCTCCTTTGTGCTCTCTCATGAATAGGCATGCCACTTTTATACGTAGAATATGTTGCATGCAATCACGACTCAAGAGACTATCATCCCACAGAAGTGCAAAGTCAAAGGGACTTGCGACAGGAGAGATACCATACACCTTTGAAGGGTAAATGGCCCCATGATGCTCTGCACATTTTGAACAAAATTGAGGATGGTGAGCTTGCCTTAACAGGTTCCCCACGAAATGATGTTCCTTCTCCTAACATTGGTCAGGAGGTGGTGTATCAGAACCTCCACTTCTCTATTCACAACCCTAGTTCTGATACCCATGAATACGAAGTGTTCAACAAGGGAACACAAACACATGATAAGGGTAGACATTTTGATTGTGATCATGATCGAGGATGAGACCACCGAAGAGAAGGTAGAAAAAATCATCATGGTGATGGTTCTCCTTCTTCTTCACCTTCATTGTCACCTTCATCCTCTCCTTCAGTGTCTGGATGCAATCATAGGAAAACCAATCGTGAGGATAACAAAAAATGAAGTGAAAGTCATCGATGAGATAGTCGAGAACGAGGACAAGGGTACTCTAAAGAATCAAGGCATAGAAGAAGGGAGAGTAGGGAACCACGTAGACACCATAGATGCTATGAATGAGATGATCACAAAGAACCCCTACTCACAACTAGAAGCATGCTGGATATAATGGAGGCCGTAAGAGTTCCAACAAAGCACCAAAAGGATAGTAGGATCAAGAGGTTAGACATGAACAACATCCCACGATTTGAAGGGGGATACAACGTTGATCCTCAAAATCATTTACAAGCATTCTACGATGCATGTGCCTTGCAAAACATATAAACTAAATGGAAAAAACTGAAGTTGTTCCCAAGGGCACTAGTGAAAGCAGCTGAAATTTGGTACCAATCCGTAAAACGGGAATCCATTTGGAGATAGGATACAATGTTAGAACTCTTCAACGATAAGTACCAAACGTCCTCTCGGGTGTCTAACCTGCAGAAGAAAATCCAAGGATGGAAGCAAGAAAATCATGAACCCTTGGATGCTACCATGGGCCACTATTATGCACTATTACATCATTGCCCTGGCCATGGTTATTCACAGCGAGATCAACTATGCCATCTCATGGATGGACTTAAGCATGAAACAAGAAGAACCCTTGGGACGTATGTCCAAGGAAGGTTATCAAAGCTTAGGTCTCATCAAATTCATAGACTGTTAAAGCAAGTTGCCAAAGAAGAAGGTGAGCTACAAAAAAGAGAAAGTGCAGAAGAATACAACCAAGATCCTTACCTCCAAAAAAAGGGAGTAAGATTTTGTGAAGAGGAAGAAGAGTCATCATTTGAAGAGATGGTGAATAGGAAAACTTTGCCTCTCCAAAAGCTAACATCAAAAGTATCAGCAAAGGTAGACCAAATGTGGGACTCCCTAGATAGTAGGTTTGAAACTGTTCTTACAATTGTAAAGGAGTCTAGGGAGCAAGGTAGTGACCATAACAAAAAGAAAAAAAGAGAAATGGAAAATGCACATAACAAAGGTAAGGGCAAAATGGCCATCATAGAAGAGGTTGTGGATTTAGACATAGACAATGATAGTGGATGCGAGATATGCCAATACGACCATCCTAAGGGATGTTGTCTAGTGATCTCACATCTACAAGACTCTGGGGTGTATGCACTCAACCCATGACTAAATAAATGGCAAACACCCCAATGGTTACCTTATCCCCAAGGTAACCTAAGGAAGTTCCACCAACCTTCAACATATTATCCAAGTAGAACTCCACCACAACTTATTGAGCAACATCAATAGTGGCAATACCCACAGTCGTGGGGGATGCCACCACCAAGGCAACAATACCCATATCAGCAACCTAATCCATATGGCTACTATGTGCAATATCCAATCTCTTCATGTGACTCTGTTAGCCATGTTACACCACAACATCACTACCAAGCCTGTGAGTATTATAGAACTCCTTCTCCTATGGAAGATAACCCACAAATATACCATCCTTCAAACCCATCCACAGCTCTCACACCAATAGCTCCATTACCACCTACTCCAGCAATGCAAGGGGAACTCCCTACTCAATCGCAACAACACAATGCCACAAGGGTTATAAATCCTCAACTCATTGTTGGTTTTGACAACCGTATAAAGAAAAGACCTTTCTTTAGAACCAGTAGTCCAACCAAGCCCTTACAACCATAAGCGGTTGAACCTCTGAACGCCTCCCCATCAAATAAAGCTTCAGAGCTCCCTTTGAACCAAATATCGAGCTCAATGCATACGGTTATGTTAACACATGTTGTTACTGATTGGATTAAGGTTGGCCACCTTCCTAGGAAATTCTCTAACCCTAGAAGCCCCCTAATCTATCTCCAAATTTTTGGGAATGAGCCATGTAAAGCTCTTTTGGATTTAGGTTCTGGAGTCAACTTAATATCGCAAGAAATGTACAAAGCTTGGAACCCGCCTCCATTGAAGAAGAGCAATATTCGCCTAGAGCTGGCCAACCAGTCCATCGCTATTTCCTTGGAACTGGTGGAGAACATCATCACCACTGTGTGTGGGTGGTCATACCTAGCTGATTTCCTAGTGATACAAGTGAATAATGGTAAATGAGACTTTCCAATCATAATGGGAAGGGCATGGCTAAGTACTATAGATGCATGCTTAGGAATCCATGATCTTTCCCTAGAAATATCTAAGGAGAAAAATTTTGGAAAGATCAAGAAAAAGAAGATTCCATGCATTGCATATAGTGATACAGGGTGCAATTGCGTGCAGAGATCATGGGTTGTGCAAAGCTTAGAATTGCCTACATGCAACCAGTGTGCACAAGATATTAACATAAAAAAGTGCCTATATGTAGTAGCCACACAACAAGAAGACATCCAGTGGCTGATAGCTGATCAAGAGAGCAACTCACTCATGTGCATGGAACTAATTGAGAGAATAACTTGCACTACATCGAAAGCATAGACACACTAGAGCAAGTCTGCTACCAACTTCCAAGCCTCAACCTTGGAAACATCAACTGGGAGAAGTTGGAAATTCCTGAAAAATTCAAACAAGAGCCCCTAGAATTAAAAACATTGCCCACTGGTCTAGAATATATGATTCTTGAAAATGGAAAATTGGTAATCATCAATGCAAGACTTGCTTCCAAACAAAAAGGAAGACTGCTGAAAGTAATAAACAAGTTGTCAGAAGCCTTTGCCTAGTCATATCCTGAATTAACTGGAATAGACCCTAGGATATGCCAGCATAAGATTTACATCGACCCCTCCATGAAACCTCGGAAACAACCACAGAGGTGATTGAACCCAAAATTGAAGCAAATAGTAAAAGAAGAAATAGAGTAGCTTCTTAAGGTTGGGTTCATATACCCCATTGCTAATAGCAAATGGGTTAGCCCTCTGGTAATCGTGCCTAAAAAGGGAGGTAAATGGAGGGTGTGCATAGATTTTAGGCTGCTGAACATGACAACATTTAAGGATCACTTTCCGTTACCATTCGTTGACCAAGTCTTAGACACCATAGCATGGCATCGCTATTACAGTTTTTTGGATGGCTATAGTGGATACAACCAAATACAGATAGCCCCAGAAGACCAAGCCAAGACAACATTCACCAGTCCTTGGGGAACGTTTGCGTATAAACAAATGTCATTTGGCTTGTGTAATGCTCCTGCCATGTTTCAATGCCTAGTTCTAAGTATATTCCAACAACAGTTAGGGAAAAAAGTGGAAGTCTTTATGGAAAACTTCTCCACCTATGGGACAAGTTGTGATCAAGCCTTGGACCGATTAGAGCAAGTGCTAAAAAGATGTGTAGAAACCAATCTAAGGCTCAATTGGCAGAAAAGCCATTTAATGGTCCAAGAAGGAATAATACTTGAGCATAAGGTTTCACATGCAGGAATAGAGGTAGACCTAGATAAAATTAGGGTCATCCAAGGAATCACTCATCAACTGGAAACTGTCAAAGATATTCGGTTATTCCTTGGACACACTAGCTACTATAGGAGATTCATTAAGAACTTCTCCAAGACTGCCAAATAGTTGATAGAGCTAACCAAGAAGGACATACCTTTTGAGTGGACCAGGGAATGTGAACGAGCATTCCAAACCCTGAAACAAAAGCTAGTAGAAACCCCCATTCTAGCTCCTGGCTGGTCTCGACCATTCCACATCATGATTGATGCATCCAAATATGCCTGAAGAGCCATACTTACACAGTTAGATGACCATAAATTTCCTTACTACATCCATTGTGCAACTAGAAGTATCGCCAGTGCACAACTTAACTACACAACTACAGAGAAAGAATTAATGGCTATTGTGTTTGCACTAGATAAGTTTAGGCACTATGTGTTAGGCTACAAAGTGTTCATTCACATGGATCATAGTGCAATCCGGTTCATCATGAACAAGCCAACGGTTAGCCCTCATATTATACGATGGCTGGTAATCCTACAGGAGCTTGATCTAATGATGATTGATCAAAAAGGAACCAAGAACGTAGTTGCAAATCATTTATCTCGGTTGCGCTGGGACAGCAAAGAGGATGAATATGTAATGTCTGATCATTTTTCTGAAGAAACCCTCTTTTTTGGTGTAGTGAATAACCAACTACCCACGGAGACAAACTGGTATAGTAGCATTCTCACCTATCTCCTTACTCAACAAACACCATAGGAGCTGGACGCTAGGAAGAAACAACAGTTTCTTCACAGAGCCAAGTACTTCATGGAGATCAATGGACAACTTTACATAGTATGTCCTGATGGCTTGGTTCGATGGTGTGTGCCTAAGGTAGACCAATTTGAGAATTCTCTAAGATGCTCATGAGGGCCCTTGTGGGGGTCATTATGCGGGGAGACGAAGATCTTTCTTGCAGGATATTACTGGCCAACATTGTTTTGGGATGCCCATCAATTTGTCCAATCTTGTGAGCACTGTCAACGTGATGGGGGAATGACTACTAAAATGGAGAATCTGCAACAATGGATTCAACCATTAGAACCCTTCGACATTTGGGGAATAGACTTAATGAGGCCCATTACACCAATGTCCAATGGAAAAGCTTACATTGTTGTTTCTGTAGACTATTTGACAAAATGGGCTAAAGCAGCTGCTGTTAAAGACTACACATCATCCATAGCTACACGATTTGTGCAACAAAAAATTGTAAATAGGTTGGTGTGCCACGTGCACTTATTTCGGATAATGGAACACACTTTATGGGTGCAACTTTTCGAAAGTTAATGCAACACTTAGGGGTTGAACATAAATTGACTACACCTTATCACCCCCAAGCTAACGGACAAGTTGAGGTCACCAACAGGGAGATCACTAAAATATTGACTAGAACAATGAGCAAGTATAGGCGAGATTGGAGCACTAAACTAAATGATGCTCTTTGGGCATACCGCTCCACCTGAAAACTTCTTATAGGCTACTCTCCCTATGAGTTAGTGTATGGAAAGCTTCCAGTGCTTTCGATTCAAACCTAGCTCCGTACACTATCAATGACTTGTGACCTTTACCTCAATATTGATCTAGCACAAAAATAAAGGTTGGCAACTTTAAACGTGCTAGATGAAAATCGATTAGCTACCCTGTCATCAAATGAGTTGCACAAGGCATATAACAAGCAATGTCATAACTTGAAGATTCAGAAGGTTAAGTATCAACTAGGAGATAAGGTTCTCTACTGGAACCCCACATGTGCCACAACGCACAAAATTTCAAACACTGTGGGAAGGACCTTACATTATTTATGCAACCTTTCCTTTAGGGGCCATGACCATATACAAACCTGAGATCCCTGATAAAATATTATTAGTCAATGTGCAACAGACCAAACCCTTCTATGAATTTAGAATGGTCAGTGCACATAATACCTCTAAAAAAGGATGACCTCGTTTGCTATTTCGGATCTCCTCTTTCCAACTCAATCAAGGGGGAGATGGCCACCTCTGCTAACCATTTGAGACCCTCAGTTCCTTTTTAAGTTTTTGTTTTACACATTTTTGTTTTACAAATTTCTTTAATTTTTCTTGTTTTATTTTGCACCATAATTTATACTTTCTCATTACTTTGTGTGACTTTTTATTTTTATTTTTATTTTTGTTTTTGTTTGTTATTTTTGTTTTGTTAAATTCGTCACCTAATAAGTACTCATGATGGTGTTATGAACTGTATTCTATTGATTGCTAATGTTCAATTTTTACCTTTGAGTTATAATGTTGATACTAAGGTATGGTTCTTTTGATATAACAAGCAATGAATCCATGTCGTCCATGCATCCATAAATTTCTATGGTCTCTCTTGGCTTGGAACTATATAGTCCCCTTCTTTAATAATAAAACTATAAACGAATTGGTGATTGGACATTTCTCAAACTAACGAAGGACTCAAGGACTAAAAAGGATGTGACTTCAAAGGGATTTGATGCATTTTTGTTGGTTATTCTCTTGGGTGCTTAGATTTTTTCTTCCTAAGTTTTCTTACCATTCCGACATTGCTCCATTATCAGAAAGCTGAGCCAATAAAAATAAAAATAAGTCTTTGCAAGGTGTGGTTCTCATGCAAATATATATATATATATATATATATATATATTGAAAATTCAAAGCACACCCCTTAGACAAAATAATCATTTGGGCTACAAGCATTGGTTATGGAACTAAAAAAACTTGTTCCCTCTAACTAAGGCCCTTTCTCGCTTCCTACTTCTCCCTCTCTCGTTTCCTTGGTATGATGTTGACTCTTTGGTGGAAACATTCTTGTTACTTCAAGTCGATGGGTTGGCCAAGTGTATTAATGCGAAGTCATTGGATGTGGATTATTTGAGGTTGGATTTGGAATGAGATCTACTCAATCACATTAACCATAAATACACAAGGGGCTGTACACAACCTTGTTCTTGGGACTCCATTCCATTCTCTTCTTCCCATCATTCTTTCTCCATTTTCCACTTCATTTCTGGTTGTATCAGTAGTCTATATCTTGGTTGATGCATTGTTTTATCTTTGGTAAATATCTCTCTTGTGGTTAAGTCTTTAACTCTTGCTTCCAGATGACATTTCTAGAGCCTATGGACTCTTTGAATGTGGGTTTCTTATGGCATAAAAGGCATGAGCCTGCTTTGGGGAGGACCCACTGGCATTCCTATTTGGTGCATCAGTTAACTTCTTTCCCTTAAACATTTCCGCAATCAACATTTTTGTTGTTTCATTCCCATCTCTAACATCCATTTTATCAACGTTGCTGTTGTTTCTTTTTCTTCATCTTTCTTATTACTTATCTTTTTCCATTCTATCGCTACTGGAGGATCGCTCTTAGTCATTGGGGCCCTGGTCCAATTTTTTCAATTTTTCCTAACCCCTACACCTTGGGTAGTCACCAATGTCATATCTCTAGAATCCATATTGGCGATATCACAACTCAGCCAATAGATCGCACATCGAGGCAAGGTATCAACTGTATTGTAATTTACTTCTCCTTGCTCATATGTGACTATGTTGTGTGTGCAGATGGCAATCATACAGCAATGGACTGGATCTAGAGGAAACACTCAAGATGTATTGGTACTGGAATGGTTGTGCAAGGAACAAGATTGATGACGCGGCTATGGATGAACAATGGAAGGCACAATCTTGGCATCGGCAGCAACACATCTTCTTTTTTTCTCTCTCTCTTTCTTCTCTCTCAGCTGCCAAATAAGGCTAGATGTCAATTATGTATAGTGTTCACTCTTGTAGTCATGAACACTAATGTTTCCATGTATTGTAATGTTGATCCATTCACATGTCATCTCATTCACCATTAGTTATCATTCAAGTCAATAATCCCATACCTTCCCAATATTTTGTAAGGAACTCAAGGATGATTTTTCATTCAGTCATGGGGATATGTTGAATCGTGATATCACGTACGCAATATCACAGCCACCATGCAATATCGCATACACGATATTGTGTCCTGCCTCATCTTCTATAAATAAGAGGCAGTGCCCTTGGTTCAAAAATAGTTAGATTTAGACCCTTAGCCAAACTCTTGCAGTTTTGTCATTCTAGAGTTAGAATTATTTCTGTGTGCCTACAGTTGGAGTCATTGATTGAATGGATCTTTATTTGAGCAACTTGTACCTGAGCACAATTTTGTGTACGGAAATAAGACAAACTTTATGATAAACCTTGCAGCATACAGATTAAGTTAATTAGTAATTAATGATTGTTTAATACTTTCCTAGTTAATTAATATCTCTCTCAACCTTCAACCCCCTTAGTTAAATACACTCAATACGGCCGCTTCGAGCATGCGTGTAGTGCTTGGCAACCGAGTAATGATTAGCATTTGGTAATCCCAGCAGCATTGCACTGGTTCAGGATATGTACGGCAAGTGGGAACGAATACTGGTGTTAGGAACATTTAGAAACTAGTTAATGAATAGTTAATATAAGTTAGCCACTTAGTTCTCTCTCCCTCTCCTTTATTAGCAAAAGACATAAAAAATACAAAAGCTATAAAAAATAATATACCTCAAGCTTACTTAACCATACAATTGTGGCAATACAAGTAAGTTTGGGAAGACAATGATTGATTCACCCTGAGTGTTCCATTAAGGCGCATAAGCACTTGGTCCTTAGAGTTTGACTAGATCATGCGTAAAACACTCGTATTCGTATGGTTGAGTGTAGGGGTACCTTGCCACTCATCAAAGGGTCAAGAGCATCACTAGAAGGTATGATTCCCATACTTTTTGCAATTGTTCTATACTTTGTGGTAAGGGGAAGGAGATCCTAAGCCAAGTTAAGGTTCTCTCATGGGAAATAGATGAGTCTTCTAGCCAAGGTATGTGGAAGAATGATGTCTTTAATGATTTTTTTGATGAAAATGATGTTAAAGCCATGGAGGAAAGTTTACCTTTTAAGCTGGTATCTCCAAAATGGGATGAAGAGTTTTTGATTATTCCTTTAAAGAGGAGAAGCCATTGGAATTGGGAACTCCTATTTGGGATCTTGAACCTTCAAACTTTGATGTGATTGAACAGCCATATGTTGAAGATCAAGTTGAAACAAAGATGGCGGGGAGAAGCCATGAAGAGGTAATTAAGTGTGAGCTTTACCTTGTTGATGGTAGTAATGTTTCTCATATTGAAGGTAATGTGATGGATGCTAGTTTTTCACTTTAGCTTGGTAGTGGTTTGTTCAATGTTTATGATGTGCATCATGATCATTGTAGTGATTATGGTAATATTGTAAGTCTTGTTTTGTTTGATACAAACAATGTGATTCTTGATGCCATTATTAGTAAGAGCAAAGCTTGTATGGAATAATGATAGTTATGGTGGTAGTCATAGTAGAAAGATCATTATTGATGTTGGTGAAAACATTGATAATGATATTATTTTCTAGAAATTAGAGATGTTTTCTATGGATTATGACAAGGATGAATTTATCAAAGGTGTTGATGACCTTGATTGTCCTTACTATGAAATGGCTGAGTAGCATGAAGAAAATCTACATTGTGATGATGATGATGATGGTGAAGGGAAGCAAAGTGATAGTCTTCCAAATACCAAGAAGAATAAGGTAAAAAAGAGGAAAAAGGATGGAAGAAGGGAAATTGGTTTGAGGAGACCTAACCCTTTTTAATTTTCTTACTTTTCTTTTGTTGTAGGTCATGGAAGAAACACATGGAATTTGGTGATCTTAAAATGGAAACATGGTGAAGCTTTTGAGGGCAAAGATCATATCCATTCTTATTTTATGAATTTCTCTATTGTGATATAAGCACAAAATTGTGTGTGTGTGTGCATGTGTGTGCATGTGTGTGCGTGTGTGTGTGTGTGTGTCATGCAAACATTGTGTTATGTGTCTGTGTGTTTGTGAAATAAATTTTGGATGGTAGAGACAAAATGTTGTGAGCTCTAACCAATCCATGTCTGTTGTGTATTGGTTTATGTATGAATTGTGGCCCATGTGAGGGGTCAACAACTATTCCAAGTGTAAAGGCATCTTTTGTGAAAATCAAGAGTCTTTTGAAGGAGGAGTGTGTTGATGTGAACATCAAACAGGCCAAAGTAATATCTCTCCAATGATGGGATCTTTCTCTGGAGTTTTGGCATATTTGGAAGTGTTTTGGGGTCATTTTGATGACTTTAGGACATTCCAAGTGCTATGAGGACTTGTTTGGAGGTGTCTGGAGGTTCTAGGTCTGAAAACAAGCATCTTTAACTTTGACCATGGCAGAATAGACCTCTACACTAACAATTAGATGTCTACACTACATATTAGATATCTTTGCCAAGATGTCTACTACAAGACATCTCCTCCAGGATGTCTACTCTGATAACTTCTACACTCAGGAGAGACATCTCTTGTTTCTTGAAGATGTCTTTCACAGATTTTAATGAACATTAAATTGAATGATAAATTGGAGGGAAGATGTAGAGATAGGGGGAAAGGTATCAAGAGACCTTGTAGGCTTTCAATTTGATGAAGAGCGTCAAAAGAAATTCAAGAGAGAGAAAGAGAGAGTGTAGGAAGTTAAGAGAAGAGTAGAAAGAGAGATAGAGTCTTGGCAAGGTGCCTTGATGATCATCCTTGTGAGTGTGTGATTGCTTTGATTGAGTGTGTGAGTGTTGGATTGAATCTCTTGTCTATTCTTGGGAATTGTGCTTCCTTTCATATGTAAATTCTCCATTTGAGCAAGAATAAAGCTTTCATTTTTCTTTTCTTATTCAAATTTGTTGTTTTGTGAGTTTGAGAGAGCTTGGATTATGGAATCCATGGGAGCTCCTCATTAATCCATCAATAGACTTTTACTACAGAGCACTTAGCCCAAGGAGAGGTAGAGATTCCGCAAGCACCAGAACAAGGATAGTGGCTTATGTTATCACCAAATTGCCTACAGGCCATCTAGGAGAAATCGATCATGTCCACGGTTATAGTGAAACTTAATTTTGGTCCATTCATGGAATTTGCTCTAGAAATAATAAAGATGCAACTCCAAGCATCAGTACTATGGCTGACACTTACAAATAGTGTAGAATGGTACTTAGGAGAAACATACCAGTTCTGGAACAATAAGTAGGACAATGCAACTGTTAATATTAAAGGAGTCTCAGTGTCCTATTCAATGAAAGCAATTGCTAAGGCTCTCAATGTGCCCAATGAAGGGGCAAAGGTGGCACAACTCTCCACCAGATTTGATATTGATGCAAGGAGACTATGGTTGCAAAGGGCATATGGTAAGGATGACAAAGATTATAGTGAGCTAACCTTGGAGGAAAAGATCTATTTCAAAATTGGCACTTACCACCTATTCCCTACAACAAGGCTCAATCGAATATCAACATATGCTGCTAGAGGAAGTGTCATCTTGATGAAAAAATTCAATGCAAACATCGCCCATCTCTACTTCCTTGAAATTCAAAGGCATTTTGAAGAAAAAAAAAGGCAAGGAAGTTAACACTTCCATTCCCTTTCCTTATTAGGAAGCTGTTCAAATCAATTAGAATCCTAGGGTACACTAATGACATCCTTAGGAAGGCTTAGAATGCTTCATACATAGAGATGCTCAAACCGGTGCCTCCAAAGAAAGACCAAGTAGAAAAATCACCAAGCAATGAGGGAATTACAGGTACCACACTTGTTGGTAGCACTCCAGCTACTAGTCAGCAACAACAAGCCAAGCTTAGTAGTCAATAATAGATTGAGCAACAATAGTAGCAATAACAACAACAACAACAACAACAAGTTCCATTGCTACCATAGGATTACAAGCCATCAATGAGTCATTTGCAACAAATTGCAGAAACTATTAGTTGTGGAACATAAGAAGAGGACAATCTTAACAAGGTCATAGACAATGCCAATTGACCCATAGTTTCAACAAATCTAGCTAGTGGGTAGGTGTCAATGTAAACAAGAGGAGGGGATCAATGATCATAATAGATATTAGGGAATGCTACATTGTTCCAAGTGATGCTTGAGACTAGAGAAAGAGCCAAAATTATGTTAATGTAGCATCAAGATGCAGCAAGAGCAGCAGAGATGATCATAGATCATAGATCATATTAAAGAATCATTTAACGTCCTTGTTGCGCCATCAGCAGATCTTTTTAAAGTAAGAGACACTCAAAGGTTGGCTAGTTGCTCAATGAATCCTACTAAACACGAGGACATCCTTGATAGACTACTATAGATATGATAAGTCATGCAGAATTTGTTTGATATCCCAAATGATATCACTGTAATACAATTTGAACTGATTGCCACCAAGGGAAAGTTGGTTATGGCTAAGACTAGGGTAGAGCATGTTGAGAACAAAGTCCATCGACTACAAGAAGAGCTTGCGACCTTGAGAGAAAAAAGAAGTAATCCCACGTAGTTTGTGACGCTTCACCAACTCGATCAATTTTGAACCAAGCATGTGAATCACCTCATTAATCACAATTTAAAGATGGAACAAGAGAAGTAGAAAGTGGTTTGGGATGCGTTAGTAGTAGAAGCATAGACATATGCACATGCCAAAGCACTAACCACTTGGCAAGAGGAGAATAAGTAATTAGCTGCAAACAAGACAAGGTTGGCAAATGTAGAAAAACAAAAGAATGTTCTTGAAGAAAGCATCCATTAATTAATAGAATAACTTATGAAAAGCAACCAAGACATTAGTCGCTTGGCTAGAGAAAACAAGATCCTATCAATAGAAGAAGTCCATGTAATAAGAAAAAAATTTGTTATAGAAATAAGTGCATGGTAAAATGAGGCCAAAAAGCATGAGAGGCTTAAAGAACATTTTAGAGACCAAATGAGTATGTATAAGCAGATCAACAAGAAGGAGATTCAGATGGCAAAGGCCAAGATCAATTCAATCTCTACACATAGTCTTCATTGGCATCCAATTCTATACAGTCTCACCCATGTGCACCAAGCAAAAACAAAGAACAAAGACTTGCAGATCAAGGATCTTACAGGATACATGGGGTTAGCAAATCTTCACTATGCTAACTTAGCCATGTTAATAGTAGGTAGGCCCAAAAATGAGCTGGAACAGCAAGTAGTAGCCATGTATGCTCTATATGAGAAAGAGTTTGCTAATAGGAAAGATGCTATGAAAAACTTCAGTGGCAAACTTTGAATTGAAAGTTGTAAAGGCTAGCTACTAGGGCCAGAAAGAGGTTATAGCAAACCTGGCTCGTAGTTAATGTTAGACCATCAACAACTAAGGAAAATAGCTGGGGCATTTGAAGATGAGAGATGACAGTTTGCAGCATGGTACGTGAAAGCTAATCAGATGTTGCCATAGTTGCCATGCCTATGGGTTGTACTAGCTTCATCACACATTGCCCAACAAGCATGGATGGTACATCATCCCTGGACAAAAGAAGAAAAACTTCAAGCATTGCTGAACAGATACCAATTTAAGAATCCTAATGATAAAGGGAAGCAGTAGATGGAAGAGCCACCACCACTGGGAACCTAATCTACATCAAACCACTTCCATTTTTGTTTTGTTTTGTTTTGTCATACACTTGTGTCAAATTTTGTACAAACACCACTATGGCATTCGAAGTCATGTAAATAGTTTGTCAGTCATATATAGTCAGATCTACCTCCCAATTTTGTAAGGGACTTCATACTCATTTTGTTCTAACTTGATGATGAATTTTCAGTTAGTCATGGGGGTATGATAACTCCAAATTCTTTCACTTTCAATTCTAAGATGATGCAAACTTAAATAGTTTTAGTATTCCATTTGCTTTGCCTCAACTTGCTAACCATGTTTAAATTTGAAAGGTAATCATTTCACTCTTAAAATAAATTCAAAATTATGGAAACTAGAAACTTTATTAATTGGAGATTGTAAAATTTGGTTGGACAATAAAATACTACTTAAAAAAATACATTCTTTTCATATAACAATACAAATAATCTATATGATTTGTTTTTGTACCCCAATAGTACTGGGTCAATTTGTAGAGTTTATCTTTATTTTTCATTAATATGTAATAGATCTTATAGGTCTTTACATGTAATAAAGCTTCATTTCATTTATTTTAGTAAACCTAACACTTAAAATTGTAACATAGTCTATCAATTTTTTTCACACATAAATATAATAACCATTGTGGCATGGTAGCGTATGGTACTTATAGCTTTCTATGTTACTGCAGCTACCAATAAAGAGTTCTTAAAGGACAACATTTAAAAATCAGTTACAATATTTAGAATTCCAACCCACAATTTTATAGGCATGGTGGCTAAGGGCAGGGTTGGAAATATATGGTCCCAAACCGTAATATACTTTTTACTTTAATCCATAATGGTATTAAAATAAATGTCTACAGGCACAACTTCTCAGGTTTCATGTATATCTACAGTTTAATAAAATATGAAATTCCAGCCCTGGCTAAGGGGACCATGATTGTTATTTTTTTATTAAACCGGCTGTACGAAAAACCTGAACTTTCCACCTCGAAGCAAGAACTATCCCTAAACTATTGTATATTAGATGTTCCCGCCAAAGACGGTTTAAGTAACTAAAAGCAAAAGAAAGAAATTAACTAAGCCATCTCAACGGTAAAATATCCGTTAGGGTAAGTTACCAACTCCCAAACATGCTTTTATAACCTTTGTTAACATTAGCTAAAAGGTTGATAATTTAACCGGTTATTCATCAAAGTTGGTGGATTGGTAGCCCATTATGTATTTGAATTTTCTTATCTAAAAAAAAACACTTTTTATGTTTCCAGCATAGATTGAGAAATCTAGGATTAATGGTAGGATTGCAAGGCAACATGGAAGCCAATTTAAAATCGGATAGGATATTTGATCCAATGAATAGTGCTATATTTTTATTGATTTTTTTAATTTAATATATTGTATATTGCTAATTATGATGCAAGCAAAAAACTAAAATTTCTATATTTGATTTTCCACTCTAACTGAGATCTTAGATTTAAAAAAAATGTAAAATACAGTTAGGAACATGAGTGCATATAAGTTCTCTCTTTTGTTAATATTGACGATTTTAAACCGCTTTGTTCTGATTTTCCCAATCCAATTTATAAAAAAGGTTACCCATTTATCCATCAGTGATTTTTCAATTTATGGTTTCCAGAGTAGTTAGGCGTGAGTCTTAAGCTCTTTGGAAAATACAAACAAATTTCAAAATGATTTGTTTATGGTTTTGGTTAGCACAGTGGTGTTGTGGGTGTTGATTTCCATGGCACGAGTAATCCTACTGTTCAGGTGATTTAATTTTGTTTTGTTTTCCCTTGACTTCAGTGCTTTCTTGCTCATGACGCTGGCTCGGTTTTCTAATGACTTTTGCCTGCTTTGATTATCATTCATGATTCATTGTGTTTTTTTCAGTTGCCTGAGATTTAAATATGGTAAGTAGAAGACTTGCAGCAATTCTCTGAGCTACAATTATTAACTTTTGAGCGGTTTCTTGTTAAGGTTTTCGACACTTATAAAAATATATCAAAATTTTGTAAAACTGATTTTTATTGTAATATAAAATTTAGGGTTCGAAAGAAGAGGTTAGGCTTTTATTGTGGTTCGGTGATGTTTTTTAAAAAAATAAATATATTTTAAAGATTTCTGGGTGAGGTAATATTGTAATTTTAGTTTCATTTTTACTTTTAAAATTTATTTATGTATTTATTTTGGTCTAGAGGCCAACCCCCCATCAGGTATCGGATAATGTAAAGTTAAAATATATTTCATTCATAGCTTAGATCATACATTTTGGATAGGCTACTCCAACGAAAATTTTAGTTTCAGTTTAGGTTTCGGTCCACTGAGCTGATTATATAAAGCTAAATTACATTTTATATATAATCCAGTTGAATTCCTATAGTCAACGCTGATTAACAATTCAGTTTCAGTTTCCAGAGTTGCTTATTTATGTAAAGCTAAATTATGTTTCCTAACAGTTTAGGAACCTGATTATGCAGAGAAACTTAAATTATATATTTCAGAGTTCATCGACTAACTGATTAACGACCCTTCTACAAACGTTTGTGTGTGTGTTGTGACTTTGGCTTCCTTGTAACTGTCTGAGAAGGCGTACTTGTTTGAACTTCCTACTTTGTTAAGGTTTTAAGATTCTCCGATGGAGGTGCCCGATCTGTTTTATTACTTTAACAGACTAAACTAGTACATTTTCAGACAGCAGCTGAAACTCGTTCTCGTGAATTCATTGTCCAAGAGTTATGTCTTTACTGTTTAGCTAGAATATGACATCAGTAACGTTTTGTGAATTCCCAAACATTTTTTAAAACACAAGCTCTTTGTGTTTGATTGTGGCATACAGGGTACCAGGTCCTGAAATGCATAAGGCAAATCCATTACATTTGCAACGGTGGTAATGAAATTGTTTATGCTTTTCTTACCCTCGGTAATAAATTGTGTTCGACTGCATTCATTTGTCAAACCATCCAAACTCTACATGGGGCATTTTATTCAACCTCGATCACTTACGCTTTATCAAGAATAGCATGGTTAACCGTGCTTAGAAGTAGAGAAGTAGAGTAGGAAATTTTGGAGTGATGGAGACAAGTTGATGCAATCATGATTTGTGTTTATTTTTTGTGTATGTTGTTGAATATAATTTATAGTTCTATAGGAGTAAAAGAATAATCACCTAGAGATCAATGAAAGCTTAATTTCTTTCAATTGGTTATGCCTAGGCTCAAAATCAAGTCTTACGCCTTGGGAAAAAGCACCTTACTATCACTCCAAGTTTATACGTTTAATTTTCTAATTTTTAGTTCTTCGTAAGTACAAGGTAGAAGAGTTTTATTTAAACCTTGTAGCAAATGGTGCCATGACCTTTGTTGACAGGATTCCTATTCCTATTTCAACATGGGTAATCTTCAAGGTCATAGGATTTCTCAATGAGTCAGTTGAAAATTGATGGCCATGGACCCACAAGACTAAGCCCAAGCTTAGGTCAAAGGTCTTGTTCAAGGCCTCTAACATGGATAAAGTAGAGGTGAAGATGTCTAAACTTCCCTAAGTTCACAATGCTATATACAAAATTGTCACATACAACTTCTTGCCCACCAAAAGACTATTAGGTATCTTTACTCAGGGGGCCAAGATTATGGTGATGATAAGAGGGAAGTGTACCATCAACATCCCATACTTTTTTTTACAAGGCATTGATCCAAAAGATTGAAGATGTGGCCTAGTATTAGAGGGAGGTTTATCCCTTTCCAGGATTAATCCAAAAGCTCTATGAAGTAGCAAATTGATGAGCGATGAGGTACCCCTACGTCCAACCATACAAATCACAAAGTGTTCTTGCACAAGTGGGTGGAATTCTGCAGACTTTGTAGTTTCCGATGCACTAGCCTTCTAAGAAGTGAATATTGCCTTAAGGTCAATCGTTGTCTTCCCAATTACACTTGTGATGTACATTGGTATGGTTAAGTGTAATTGAGGCATCTGATTTTTATCATTTTGTATTCTATGGGCTTGGTGTTTAAAGAGAAATAAAGTAATTGGATTAACTAATGTAATGTAACTAATTAACTAGTATTTAAGCAGTCCTAACATAAGCACCCAGTTCCACTTTCCATACACATTCTGAACCCATGTATCCACTGCTGGGTTACCAAGCGCTACGCTATTGGGCATACCAAGCAATGACATTGCTGGGCTTACCAAACAAATACATGTTACACTCAAAGTGGTCGTACTTATGTGTTTAATTTATCTTGCGTAATTACTTCATTAACTTGATTACTAGAAAATATTTTATAAATAATTGAAAACATTTAATAAATAATTGAAAGCATTAAATGCATAAATAAAATATTTAATCTATCTAGAATGCTACCAGGTTCATTAGAAAGTTCATCTTTATTGTTGCACACACTGTCATGCTCAGGTACAACAAAATAAAGATCCATACACTCAATGACTCCTACTACGAGCACTCGGGAGAAAAATTCTAACTCTCAAATGAACAAACTACAAGAGCTTCGCTACTACTGAAATCTTGATGCCATAAATGCAATTGGTAGGTATGTATTTATAGTCAAAAAGTAGACACTACGTTGATGGGGCCTCGTCAATGCATCCTTGTCGACGTAGCTGATAAAACTGTGACTCATCATACTCCCATGACAAAATGAAAACTCGTCCTCGAGTTCTTTTTACAAAATTGGAAAGATATGGGATTATTAACCGACTTTTAACAAACAAAACAAACTGACTTGACAAAAATGGAGTGCCTAAGTGTATGGATCAACACATTACAAAAAATGGCGATGTTCATGACACAAAATTGAACACCATAACATGACTTTTCAAAATTGGACGGCACATTCCTTGATGGCATGAAGTTTGGTGGAAAAGATCAGACAGTCCCAGGCAGCAATGGCTTTTGAGGTTTTGAGGGACCTTCATCAGCTTCCTGCATGTGCAACGGTCAAGGAAGCTACAGCTATCTTATTGCTACTACAACTTCTGGCAGGAGGCAGAAAGCATCCAATAGTGCTTTCATTTTTTCCTTCTTCTAGGATCATGCACCATCCACATAGCTTTGCCAATGTGGGTTGAAATGGGCACATATGAGGGACATGGAATTGTTGGAAACAACTCCTTTGCATTGATAAACTAGGCAACAAACTATTTGCATTCAATGTCAAATGCTTTAACTACATCCTTCAGCTCCTGGTAATCATTCATCATTTTGACTAAGTTCTTAATAGTTGATTGTTGATCTATGAAGCATGCTCTGAAAACTTCGAGTTCAATGTTTGCAATCTCAAGCTTTTGCTTGGTGTCTTTATGATGCTTGAACTCTACCTCATATGGAAAATATGAACTAGCCACTTGTTTCTCTAACTCTGACCATGGTCGTCCAATAGTCAGCATAGCTAGGTTCGCATATCAGAGATTAGCTAGCTCCATGTACTCTATCATTTCTTCTATATGCAACTCTTGTAAGCGCATCTCTACTTTTCTATGGGCATCAATCCCATCAACAATGGGTTTCCAAACTTCTCTTCCTTGTTGGAGTTGCTAGAGAGCTTCATTTATTTTCACCTTCATCATTTGGATGTGCTTCTCGTTGACTTCTTTCTGTAGGCGAACTTGCTCTTTGTAGTGATTCTTTACTTTTTCAAACTTGAGGACCTCATTTTTCCAAGTGGCAATCTCGATGGCAAACTTTTGGCATAAGGAAAAAACTTCTTCCATTGACAGATTTCAATTCTCTGTGGCCAATCTCCTTAACTCGATGTTTACCCTAGCCAGCTACTCTTGTTGTTGATGAATAAATTCTTGCATTTGTTCCTTTTGAGCACAAACATTGCGCAAGGGATGATTCTGTGTGGTCAGAGTTTCGTTCTCCTGGTGCATCTGAGCCAAGTCCTTTTGAATTGAATAGGTCTTTGCCTTTACTATGGACTTGTTAAAGATGGTCATTACTACCTCCTCCTCAGCCTTCCTAAATCATTCTTAAAGCTGTTAAAAAGCTTTATCATTAATTATTGTTGGGCTAAGGAGCGCAAGATCAGCAAGGTGGGCACATAATTTAGCAACCTTTACAGCCAAGCATTGATTTTGTGCTTGAGCCATTTCAGGTTGCCCCTCTAGAATGATGCCCTTATCGCTTGTGTCAAGAAGCTCCAATTGGGTTGCGATGGTGTTTTTTGAAAAATCGAAGATACCCGAAATCAATTGATTGGTCCTCACTAGTTGATCCAACAATTCTTCATGCTGGGCTATGTTCATTTTTTCGCTGATCATGCCTGTGGACGTCTACACATCTCAAATTATAGATACATCTGGTACAGAAATCGCATGTGCATTTAGTACTTTGGCAACACAATTAGCAACTACCTCAATCATAGTCTCTTATCCTAGGTGCTACATCACCAAGATAGTTTCCCCTTCACCTTCCTTGAAACTTATGGGAATAAATGGTGTTGTAATAAGGACATCATCACCTCTTAAGCATTGGGATTTGACCTTGCAGGCAACTATGTTCGTTGGACAGAGAAAACCGGTCCACCCCTTTCCATATGGCTAATTGTTCAAGCCACCTCATTAAGGTGACTCATTACTAGTCTATACAAAAATGGATCCATACCACTCATCCTTGCACACTATTCTTACTCACTCAAGAGCTGCTCTCAGATTTTGTGCAAGTGCTCAATGGCTACATAGGCTTTCGGCATTGTTTCTTGAGTGGGCAGTGGTAGTGGTGGTTGCTACTCTTCTTGAGTTGTCATTGGCATCTTTTCTTTCATACTTTCAGACCATGAGGCTAAAGAATCATGCTTGATTGTATCGTTGGCATAGCAAAAAATTCTTGCGCTTTTGTAGAGTTTTCAGATGAGGCATAGAAAGGGTATGGTTTTCCTTCTACATTCTTTTTCCTTGAAACATTCACAAAGAATTTCTTGCTTACAGCGGTGCATGCTTGGGCGGAAAAGATGGTCACCTTGCTAGGCCTCATCATTGGATTGAGGTGAGAGGCTACAATTTTGAAATAGATACACTCTATCAATGTGAGTATGCCGTACTTCTTACGATCAACCTTGTAGCACCACTGAGTCCACTTCTTTTTAGCCTCATGATCACCTTTTGTTAATAGCTCCACCAACTATGTTCCAATGTGAGGCAACCCTAGTGCCTGCACGATAGCTTCGGCCAAGTAGGATACTTGAATATCCTTGATCTTAACTGTGGACCCCAACCTTCGATTGTTCTAGAAGAGATATGTCTCGCATGTACCATTTTCCACTAGATGTGATGATTGGACACATGGGAGAGGTTTGCAGTTGTGTTTTAACTTCTACTAGAGCTTTCTCTAGGAATGGTCTAAAGTTTATTTCTTAAAGAACTAATTGTTGAATCTCTCGGGACCTAATGATGTCAAGATAGGCTTGAGTCAAAGTGACTTCAAGCCTTGGTGTAGGTCCTAACATTTCTCCTCATTGTGATTGCTCAGTGGGCACTTCTTCTTCTAGAATCTATCAAACAAATTCCACTTCGAGCTCCTCATAAAGAGGTCCCATTGCATGGGTTTCCTCCGGTGGTTCTTGGGCTTGTTCTTGTTGGCCATTCCTAATCTAGGCCACTTCTTCCTTGGTTTAAAGGATTCTTCTTCCTGCAGGCATTTCAATTTTTGTGCCAACTATAATCACAATAAGACCATGGGTTAGCAATCATTGTGTAACATAAAGCAATTGGGATACCTTTATCTCTTAAGGATAGTTACACTTGGCTAAGTTGTCATTATGGCTAATTTAATTATTCCAATCATTATTTTATTTATGTGTTATTATTAATAAATCATCATGGAGGTTGTTGGAAGGGTTAACTTTTGAAAAAATTGATGTTTGTACATTGTTAAGGTTATTAACCCTTTAGGGGAGTTAGAAATTGTTTTTTAGAATTTCATCAAAAACCTTAAGGTTTATAGCCCCCACAATAAAGAGCTTACCTTCAATAAGAGCAGGGTCGAAGAACAGAGTAATTTGGAGAAATAGTTGGGAAGTTAAGGGCTCTGGAAGATTTTCAGCTTTGAAAAATTGCAAAAGCTCCTCGTGTGTTATGAGGTAAATAACAAAAATTTCTAAGTGCATGGTGGTATATATAGGATTTTTGCATTACGTCAATAGGGCCTCATCGATCCAATTGGCTACATCACCGAGGCCTCATCAATGCAAATGTTGACCACTGTAGATGACTGTTGACTTTGGTTAAACTTGCAAAATACAAAGAATTTTTGAATGAAATTGCGATCAAATGAAAGCTTAAAAGACCAAGAATAGTATGAAAATATGAGAAGAGGGTGTTGGAGCTCATAAATTTGGAAAAATGGAGAAAAATTATTCAAGGAATGAATGGAATAAAAGGTTAAGGAGCATTGAGCCGAATACATAATGGAATATGCAAAAGATAGGATTGTAGCAATGTCAAAGGTAAGGAACCTTAACTAACCAAACCAAGAGCTATGTCAGTGGATCCTTCCCATAGTTGCCTCATGCCCTTTTTGTCCTTGCATAACCTGAACTAAGAAGTCCATGGGCTCCATAGTTGACTAATGGTCATGAAAAGTTAAGGACCAACCAAAAAGAATCTATCCAAGAATTCAAACACATCAAACCAAGACATAGAGCATAACATAGAACCTGGTAGTGAGGTGAGTTATGGTACCATAGATGGATGATGGAGAAGGTGGAATGTAGTTTGAAATTGAGGTCATAAGAAGTCCCTTGTTAAATTTGTGTTTAAAATGACCTAAGAAGATCCATCCTTAGTCCAAACTAAAACCATATGCTTTTAGTAACTTCACATTGTCACCCTAAGACCAATCTACCCACATGACACATGAGAGTGCTTCCACAAGACAACCACCATTCCATAAAGAAAAGAAAAGAGAGAAGTAGGAAGTGAGAGAGGGCCTTAGTTAGAGGGGACCTTCAAGCATTGGTGCATGTCTTTCTAGTCCCATAACCAGTGCTTGTAGCCCATTATTTGTCCAAGGGGTGTGCTTTGAATTCCCATTGTTTTTTTTTTTTTGAAATGGGAACCACACCATGCAAGGACTTATTCATTTATTATGTCTAAGGGGTGTGCTTTAAATTTCCATCATTTTTTCTAATTTTTGGATGGGAACCACACCATGCAAAGACTTTATTTGACTTTTTATTAGTGGTTGGAATGGAATGGTAAGAGGTTTGTGAAAAACACTTAAGCACTCAAGCAAGTAGAAGAGTACAAAAAGTATTGAGTCCCCTTGAAGTCACTTTCTTTACAAACCTTTAAATCCTTCCTAATTTCAGAACTACCAAGGTCATTGATTAATTAAAAGTTTCTTTAATAGAAGGGACCTCAAATTCCTAGAACAAGGAAAACCATAGAGTTAATTGGATGGGCAGATGACATGGACTCACTGCCTGTTCCATGAAAAATAAACCATATCAAAATCATCAGACATTAGAATTCAAAAATAGAAACTAGACATTGACAATCACAACATTAAGCACAAACCATCATTAGTAAATAGCAATAGTGGCGTTGTGCTTGTAGTAATAAAGTAATTTTATTAGCAAAAATGAGTAAATATCATACTTAAAAAAAATAAAGTAAAATATATAAGAAAGTGTAAAATAATCAAGAAAGGCTCAAAGGTACTAATGGTGTAAAATTAGAAAAATATGAAAATCAACAATTTGTAAAATAAATAACTTGTAAAATCAAAAATATGAAAAAAAAAGTAGAAAAACTGAGAAGCCATATGGATTGTTAGCATGGATGGCCATCTCCCCCATGATTGAGTTGGAAGGAGGAGATCCAAAAAATAGAGCGTGATTGTCCATCCATCGAGGTGGAAGTTACACTAGCCTATCTTGGTTCAAGGAAAGGTTTTACTTGTTGCATGTTGATCAATTTCTTTTTATTTGGGTTTTCAATCTTGTAGATCAACATGGCCCCAGAGGGAAAGGTATGATCAATTATATAAGGTCCCTTCCACAATGTTTGAAATTTTTCCTTTTGGGGTACATGTGTGGGGTTCCAATAGAGGACCTTATCTCCTGGTTGAAGTTTCACCTTTTTTATTTTAAGATCATGATGTTTCTTGTTGAATGCCTTGTGCACCTCATGCAAAGATAGGGCCACTAATCAATTTTCATCTAGCACATTCAGGTTGATCAATCTTTCTTTCTATGTAGGTCAAGATTCAGATCACAAGCTGTTAAGAGTGTATAAAGCTCAAATTGAATTGGAAGCATTAAATTTTTTTCATATATCAACTCATAGGAAGAGTAGCCAATAGGAAGTTTCCATGTTGAATGATAAGCCTAGAGGGAATCGTTAAGTTTTGTACTCCAATCTTTCCTATATTTACTAATGGTCCATGTTAGTATTTTTGTCATCTCCTGGTTAGTTACCTCTGCCTGGCCATTGGATTGGGGATGGTAGGATGTTGTTAATTTATGTTTAACCCCCAAGAATTGCATTAACTTTCTAAAAGTGGCACCTATGAAATGAGTTCCATTGTCAAAAATTAGTGAATGTGGCACCCCAAACCTATTTACAATATTTTGTTGTATAAATCTGGTAGCAATGGACAATGTACAATTAGTAACAACTACTACTTCTACCCATTTTGTGCAGTAGTTTACTGCTATAATAATATATATCTTTCCATTAGAAATGGATGTGATGGAACCCATGAAGTCAATGCCCCATATGTCAAAAGGTTCTAGTGGTTGAATCCATTGTTCAGGACCTTCCATGTGAGTGGTCATCCCCCATCTCATTAACAATGTTCACAAGATCGGACAAACTAGTGGGCATCCCTAAAGATTATAGGTAAATAGTATATTTCCATCAGAATTTTTATGGCTAGGCATCTTCCTACATAGTGGTCTTCGCAAGGCCCTTTGTGAGCATCCTGGAGAACACATAATTGATCTTCGTTAAGGACACACCAACGAATTAAGCCATCGGTGCACACATTATAAAGGTGTCCATTGATTTCCATGAAGTATTTGGTCTGATGAAGAAATTGTTGCTTCTTTCTGAAGTCAAGATCTTATGGCATCTCCTGAATGAGAAGATAAGTGAGGATGTCATTATACCATGTTGTTTCTATAGGTGTTTGTTCATTTATTACTCCTATAAAGAGTAGTTCGTCTGGAAACTAATTAGAGAGTGAGCTCTCCTCCTCTTTATTATCCCATTTTAAGTGATAGAGATGGTCAATGACCATATTTTGAGTCCCTTTTTAATCTACCATCATGAAATCGAATTCCTACAAGATCACAGGACACCATATGACACAAGAGCTCACCATTGGCTTCTTCATGATTAAGAGGATTGCTCTATGATTCATGTGCCCAAATACTTTATAGCCAAGCACATAGTGCCTAAATTTTTTAAGAGCATAAACCACTACCATTAGTTCCTTTTCCATTGTGGTGTAATTTAACTTTGCTTCCACAATGCTTCAACTTGCGTAGTGGATGTAGTATGGGTGTTTCTTATCATCCATCTGTGTGAGCACTACTTCCAAGGCATAGTTAGATGCATCCATTATTATGTGGAAGGGTTTGGACTAGTCGAGTGCTTGTACAATTAGTGTTTCTACGAGCTTCTCCTTTAACTATTGGAATGCATGTTCACATTCCTTGGTCCAAACAAAAGATGCATCTTTCTTTGTAAGCTCTACCAACAACTTTGCGATCTTAGAGAAATTCTTTATGAATCACTGGTAGTAGCCATTATGTCCAAGGAATGACCAAACATCTTTAACTATCTCTAGTTGGCATGTTATTCCTTAGATAACTCTTATCTTTTCTGGGTCTACCGCAATCCCTTTTTGTGAAATTCAGTGCCCTAGCACAATGCCTTCTTAGACCATGAGATGGCTCTTTTGCTAGTTGAGTCATAAGTTTGTTTCAACACATCTCTTCAATACTTACTCAAGGCAGTCCAAGGCTTGCTCAAACATAGCTTCATAAGTGGAAAAGTCATTCATGAAGACTTCCACACCACTACTGATCTACTATTAGAAGATATTAAGGACCAAGCATTGAAATGTTGCAAGGGCATTGCATAGACCAAATGGCATTTTACAATATGCAAAAGTCCCCTAAGGACTTTTGAATGTTTTCTTGGCCTAATCTTCTAGTGTAATTTGGATTTGGTTATAGCCATTATAACCATACAAGAAGCTATGATAACAATGCCCAAATATGGTGTTCATTAGTTGATTCACAAATGGCAATAGAAAATGATGTTTAAACATTGCCATATTCAACAACCTAAAGTCAATACAGATCCACCATTTGCCACCTTTCTTTGGCACAATTACGAGTGGGCTAACCCTTCTCACTATCCACGATGGGCTATATGAACCCCACCTTGAGGAGTTGTTCAATTTTTTCTTTGATGATCTACTTTAATTTGGGATTCAGCTACCTCTACGATTACCTTCTAGGCTTCATGGCTAGGTTAGTGTAAATGTGATGCTAGCATATCCTTGGATCGATTCATGTTAGCTTAGGATATGACCAAGCAAAGGCTATTGGCCGTTGGTTAACCACCTTTAATAGCTTTTCTTTTTGTTTAGGAGCAAGTTTGGAATTAATTATGATAGGTTTACCATTATTTAAAAATGCATATTCCATGCTAGCTAGTAAAGTTTTTAGCTCTAAAGGCTCTTGCTTAAAATTATCTAGAATTTTCAACTCTTCCCAATAGGTATCATCATCTTCATTAAAGAGTTGGGGATGAGCTTGTTTAAGGTTATCCATGCTTTCAACATAAGCACATGTTAGGCTCTCAGTTGGTTCCATGCATAATGTGCTACTATCTAAGTTAGCTATCAGCCACTGGATGCCCTTCTATTTTGTGGCTACTATGTACAAACACTTTTGAATATTGATTTCTTGTGCACACTAATTGCATGCTTTAATGTGTGTACTTTTTATGGACCAAATCTTTTGCACGTAATTACACTTGTTATTGTTACATGTGATGCATAAAATACACTTCTTCTCTATCTTTCCCGATTCATTTTCTTTGGATATTTCCAGGGAGAGATCCCTTATGCCCATACATGCATCAACCGTGCTTAACCAAGCTCTTCCCATAATGATGGGGAAGTCACTTTTGTAATTTTCAGGCTTGATCACTAGAAAATCAACAAGATAAGACCACCCACAAATTGTGGTCACAATGTCCTCTACTAATCCCAAAGGGATAGTAATTGACTAATCTACCAATTCTAGATGGATGTTGCTCTTCTTGAGAGGTGGTAGGTTCCAGGCCTTGTAAATGTTATGGGATATGAGATTAACTTTAGAACCAAAGTCAAGAAGAGCCTTGCATGGATCATGTCTAGCAATTTGCAAGTAAATGAGTGGACTTCTTGGATCAAATCTTTTCATGGGAATATTGCCAACCTTGATCTAATCGAAAATAGCATGAGTTAGCATCACAGTACGAATTCAAGGTAGCAGTTTGTGTGAAGGGTACTCAAAGGTATTTGATGCAAAGGATGGGACGTATTAGAGATGTAGGAAGATCAACTAAACTAGGTTGTGAGGGTTGGAGAGGACTATTAGGTCAAAAGATGGATCTTTTTCTGGATCAATTGTCCCAACCACTTAGCTAGAAAGCTAGTTGTGAATGTACAACCCTCGTAGCATTTTTTTGTTCCAGCTATGAAGGAATCTCACCCTACATGGATGGAGTAGGAGGTATTTGAATTAAAAGTGGAGGTGTGTGTGCCAATGGATGCAAAGGATGGTATGGATATGGGTTTTCCCCTCAAGTAAATGGTGAATGTGTTTGATGGTACTCTGGAGGGTAATAGTGATGCTAAAATGAGGTATGACTTGCAGAACTTCTTGGAGAGACGGGTTTCTGAACATAGTATCCATATGGATCTGGTTGCCTATAAGGGTATTACTACCTTGGTAGTGGCATTCCCCATGATTGTGGTTGGTCCACTATTGGTATTATTCATAAGGTTGTAGGGACTCCACTTGGGTAGTAAGCTTGTTGTTGTTGGTGGAACTACCTTGGATTGCCTTGAGGGTAAGGCAATCATCTAGATGCTTGCATACGTGCTAATCGAGGATTCAATGTATATGACCTAGACTCTTGTAAGTGTGACACTACAGGGCAACAACCCCTTGGATGTTTGTATTGACAAATGTGACAATTAGTTTCATCATTAGAGTTAGTTTCCACAACTTCCTCTATGGCTACAGCTTTGCCCTTACATCTTTGGTAGGCATGCTCAACTTCTTTTCGCCTCCTATAGTTATGATTAGTATTTTCCTCTTTGAATTCTTTAGCGATCTTCATAGCAATTTAAAATTTTTCATCCAAAGAGTCCCATAATTTATCAACCTTTGCCAAATTATCAAAAATAGATGTTTGGATGGGTAAGGCTTTCTTGTTCACCACTTCATCAAGTGGTGACTCCTCATCAGAAAATTGGACCTCTCATTTTCTATTGGAAGGATCCCTATTATACTCCTCCATACTTTTTCTTTTTTGTAGCTCAGCTACTTCTTTTACTACCTACTTAATTAGCCTTTGGAGCTGATGAGCTCTTAGTTTAGACAATCTTCCTTGGGCATACACCCCAAGGGTTCTTCTAGTTTCTGCTCTAAGCCCATCCATGATGTGGTGAAGTTGTTCCCTCTAAGAATAACCATGGTCAGGGCATCAGTGTAAGAGTGAATAGTATCTAACCATGGTGGCATCCAAGGGTTCATGTGTTCCCCTATTTCTAGCCTTGGATTTTCCTTCTTAGATTAGACACTTTGGAGTACATCTAGTATTTATCATTAAATAGCTCTAACATGGTACTCCACTGGCAAAAGGATTCCAGTTCCAAGGACTAGTACTACCTTTTAGCTTCCTTGATGAGTATCCTAGGGAAGAGCTTGAGTTTCTGCCATTCATTTTCTATGTTTTGTAAGGTGCAGCATCATAAAAAGCTTGTAGATGTGTCTATGGATCAAAATTGTATCCCACCTCAAAACTTGAAATATTATTCATGTTTAAGCACTTGATCCAACTATCTTTCATATGCTTGGTTGGAATTCTAACTACCTCTACAATGTTGAGCATGCTTCAAGTCACCAATAGAGGTTCATCATCATCATCACTACATCAATGATGCCAATGATGGTTTCAGCCACCCCTTTAGTCTTGGTAACCTTCATGGTCATTATTGTCTCATTGATCACCTTCATCATGATTATTTCAATGGTGACTTCTATGAGAACCAATAGATGAAGAGGAATGTATGGAATCAGATGAAGAGGATGGAGAGGAAGGTGGACCTCCACTACCACTACGGTGTCTACCACCACTTTTTTGCTCCTTATGATCACCATCCTTAGATCCCTTACTATTGTGATGTTTGCCTAAGTCCCTACCTTGAATGTTACTTTTTCTTGAACCTAGTTTATAAATAGTGAATCACAAGTTTAGGGTTCCACTCTCATCATCAATAACATGGGGTGAAGAATCTTCATGTTGAGAACCTTCAAAGGGAGGATCCTCATTGTCATCTTGATCTAGTAAGAATAAGGGATTAGTATAATGTTTCCATTTCATAGTCCCATGAAGCTTCTCCTAACATCAATCTCTCTTGCATTATGTTTCAATGGAATAGTAGTTTCAAGTATC
Organism: Gnetum montanum; assembly: GCA_015680685.1. Taxonomy (NCBI): domain Eukaryota; kingdom Viridiplantae; phylum Streptophyta; class Gnetopsida; order Gnetales; family Gnetaceae; genus Gnetum; species Gnetum montanum. Next base: position 476,855 of record MNCI01031208.1, read on the forward strand.
ATAACCATTCACAATGTATTCTTCATGGAGATCTACGATGCCTGATTTTTTAAGGGTTTCAAATAGCATCCCAGGCATAGATTAATCGAGGGGCAAGATGATGTTTCCCTCCATATCATGCCATCACAACTATTCATCTTGATGTAGGATGAAGGTGAAGTTCAGTACATACTCATCAAGATGAGTATATACCACTTGGCACTCTTGTGGGATTGACAGTTTAACATCTTCACATCTATGAAAAGAAGAAGACATTTTGCAAAACGAATAAAATTATTAGTGTGCTTAGTATTTATATGTCATTAAGAGTGATGTTGACCTTGAGTTCATCAAATGATATGAATAATATTCACTAATCCTAGATAGCACACATTTCAACAAACAAAGTTCCCAGCAATAGTGCCAATGATGAGTGGCTAGGTACCCCTATGCCCAACCATACAAATCACAAAGCATTCACGCCCAAACTAGTCAAATTCTACAAACTTTGTAGTTTCTAGTGCACTAGCCTTCTAGGAAGTGAATCTTGTCTTAAGGTTAATTGTCGTCTTCCCAATTACACTTGTGACATACACTAGTATGGTTATGTGTAATTGAGGCATCTAATTTTTATCATTTTGTATTTTATGGGTTTGGTGTTTAAAGACAAATAAATTAATTAGCTTACCTACTTTAATGTAACTAATTAACTAGTATCTAAGTAGTCCTAACATAAGCATCTTCTCTCACTTTCCGTACACATCTTAAACCCACATATCCACTGCTTGGTTACCAAGTGCTACGCTACTAGGCATACCAAGCAATAACGTTGTTGGGATTACCAAGTGAATACGTGTTATGCTCGAAGCGATCATCCTTATGTGTTTAATCTATCTTGCTTAATCGCTTCATTAACTTGATTACTAGAAAATATTTAATAAATAATTGAAAAAATTTAATAAATAATTAAAAACATTGAATGCATAAATATAATATTTAATCTATCTAGAATGCTGCAACATTTATCAGAAAATTCATTTTATTGCTACACACACTATTGTGCTTGGGTACAACAATGTTCGAATAAAGATCTGTACACTCAATGACTCCTACTACAGGTGCTCATGAGAAAAATTCTAACTCTTAAATGAAAAAACTACAAGAGCTTTTCTACTACTAAAATCTCTATGCCATAAATGTAACTAGTAGGCATGTATTTATAGTTGAAAAGTAGACACTACATCAATGGGGCCTCTTCAATGCATGATACGATGTATCAATGAGGCCTCATCGATGAGGCTACATCAATGAGGCCTTGTTGATGTAGCCGACAAAACTACAACTCATTATAGATGTAATCAACTATGTGGGAAGGTGATGAGCGGCGAGGTACCCCTACACCCAACCATATGAATACAAGCTTTCATGCACGATCAGATCGAACTCCAAGGACTAAGTGCTTATGCACCTTCACAGAACAAGGATGGGTTATGCGAGTATTGTCTTTCCAAGCTTACTTGTATGACATGATTGTATGGTTAAGTAAACCTGAGGCATGTGATTTTTATGGTTTTTTTATGTTTTATGTTCCTAGTGCTTAAAGTGGAGAAATGAAATAAGTGAGTAACTGATTTAATTTAACTAATCAACTATGCTCTAGCTAGTCCTAACACCATCATTCGTTCCCACTTGCCAAACACATCCTAAACTAGTGTAACACTACTAGGATTAACAAACGCTAGTTGTTACTGGGTTACAAAGTGTTCCATGTATGCTTGAAGTGGTCGTACTAAGTGTGCTTACTTGTTGAAGATTAATAACTCTATAAAAATAACATAAATTAACTAATGAAAGCGTGAACTAACTGTAAATAACATTAAATGTAATAAATAAGCTATTCTGAATGTTGCAAGGTTTATCACAAATTTCATCTTTATTTCCAGACACAAGGTGTGCTCAAGTATACAATGCTCAAATAAAGATCCGTTCACTTTATGACTCCTACTACAAGCACTCAGAAATAATTCTAACTCTGGAAAGGAAAAACTGCAAGAGTTCAGGTAAGGGACTAAGAGACTAACTACCAAACCAAGCTCCTTAGTCTCTTATTTATAGGCAATGAGATAGGTTCCAATATTCGGTGCCCAATATCACTTGGCAAGCTCCATTATAGTGGACCCAATATCGCAGTCCCAATATTGTGACTCATCATACCCCCATGACTAAATGAAAACTCATCCTCAAGTTCCTTACAAAATATTGAGAATGTATGGGATTATTGACTGAGCGACAATTGACAGTGACATGAAGTGACGGACTCAAAGTGCCTGGTGAACATATCAACAAACATATTACAGCATTGGTGTTCATAACCATTGTGGTGAATACTATACATAGATGACATCTAGACCCTCATTTGATAGCTTGAAGAGAGAGAGAAAAAATGAGGCACATTGCTACTGTTGTCAAAATTGTGCACACCGTTGTTCATTCATGGCCACATGATCAAGCTTGTTCCTTGTGTAAATGTTGTAGCTCAAGTACATCTTGAGTGCTACCTCCTATCCTAGCCCATTGTTCATGTGATCACCATCTACACACACAACAAAGTCACAAATTAGCAAGGATAGATAAGATATAATGCAATTGATACCTTGCCTCAATATGAAACACATTGGCTAGGCTGTGGGTATGGAAGATACTAGGTTAGAGGTTTGTAACTAATAACTACCCAAGGTGTAGGGGTAAGATAAGTAATGGAATGAAAAACAAATTTACAATGGAAACCCCACGACTAAGAGTGAACCTCTGGTAGCGATAAGATGGAAATTGCAAGAACAAGAAAGATGAAAGAACTAACAATGGTGAAGCCATTAAGACAAAACAAAAATGGATATCATTGATGGGGTGAAACGAGAAATAGTTGATTATATGAAATGTTTAAGGGAGAAAGCTTAACAATTACATCAAAAAGGAATGCCAGTGGGTCCTTCCCAAAGTAGGCACATGCCCTTTATGCCCTGACAAACCTACAAACCAAAGAGTCCATAGGCTCCAGGAATGACATATGGAAACAATGGTTAACTTACCCACAAGAGTTTACCAAAGAATAATAATGCATCAACCAAGATATAGACTAATCATAAAACCAACAATAAGGTGGAATATGGAAAGTAATACGGAAAGAGAGAATGGAATGGAATGGTATCCCAAAATCAAGGTTGTGTAAAGTCCCTTGTGTAGTATGTGATTAAGGTGACTTAATAGAATTCATTCCAAATCTAAATTAAGACTAACCACATCCAGTGACCTCGCATCAATACACTTGATTAACCCATCCTCCTAAAGCAACAAGAATGCATCCATAGAGCCACCACCATTCCAACAAGAGAAAGAACAGAGGAGCAAGAAATGAGAAAGGGCCTTAGTTAAAGGGAACTTTTAGGCATGGGTAACATGTCTTTTCAGTGCCATAACCAATGCTTGTAGCCAATGTTTCTTTATTATGTCTAAGGGGTGTGCTTTGAACTCTCACTAGTTTTTCTTTTTTCTTTTTTCTTTTTTCTTTTTTTCTTTTTTTTTTTTTGCGTGAGAACCACACCATGCAAAGACTTATTTGATTTAGTTGACTTCCTGATATTGGCCAATAGTGGAACGATGGAAAAATTATGAAAAACATCTAAGTACCCAAGAGAATAGCTAGTACAAATGCATCGAACCCTTGAAGTCACACCCTTTTCAATCTATTTAAATATTTCATTAGTTTGAAGAATACCAAGCCACCAATTTATTAATAAGTTTACTTAGAAAAAGAGACATTTACATTTCCAAAACACAGGTAGACCATAGAGTTGTATGGATGAATGGGTGACGTGGACTCATTGTCTATTTTATCATAAGAACCCATATCTTAGCATTAACATTGAAAGTCAAAGGTAAAAGCCAAACATTAGCAATCCACACTATTATAATACAATCCACCATCATAAGCACTTATTATATGACGAGTGAGAGTAGATCAAACAAAATGTAATAGAGAAAGGAATAGTAAAAATGTTAATGATGGTGTAAAACAAAAACAAGCAAATATGAAAAATGTGTAAAATAAAAATGCATAAAACAAAAAATACAAAGGAACTAAGGGCTTTAAAATGGTTAGCATTAGTAGCCATCTACCCCACGACTAGATTGGAAGGAGGAGATCCAAAATAATGAGCAAGGTTGTCCATTAATAGAGGTAGTGTTAGTACTGGCCATTTTAAGCTCATGGAAAGGTTTGGTTTATTAGATGTTAACTAATAATTTCCTATCTAGGCTTTCAGGTTTATAGATCATCATGGCCCCTAAAGGAAAAGTTTCATGAATGATATAAGATCCTTCCCACATTATTTGAAATTTAGTTCATTGTGGCACATGTGTGGGATTCCAATACAAAACCTTATCTCTTGATTGGTATTTGACTTTCCTAATCCTTAGGTCATAGGTCATGACATTGCTTGCTGAAGGCCTTGTGCAATTTGTTGGATGACATGGTAGCCAATCGGTTCTCATCTAGCAAGTTAAGGTTCATTAATCGTTCTTTCTGTGCTAGACTAAGGTCAAGGTTAAGGTCACATGTTGTAGATAGTGTATGAAGCTTAGCTTGGATAGAAAGTGTTGAAAGTTTATCGTACACTAACTCGTAGGGAGAATAGCCTATAGGGAGTTTCCATGTGGAGTAGTAAGCCCAAAGAGCATCATTCAATTTTGTGCTCCAGTCTCGCCTATATTTGCTAATGGCCCATGTCAATACTTTTGTGATCTTCCTATTGGTGACTTTAGCTTAACCATTCACTTGAGGATGATATGGTGTAGTCAGTTTATGCTCAACTCCTAAGCATTGCATCAAATTTCGAAAAGTCACACCTATAAAATGTGTACCATTGTCAGAAATAAGTGCACAAGGCACACCAAACCTATTTACGATTTATTGTTGAAAAAATTGTACAACAGTAGATGATGTACAATATGTAATAATAGTTGCTTCTACCTATTTTATAAAGTAGTTAGCAACAACAACGATGTATGCTTTTTCATTGAACATCGATGTAATAGGCCCCATAAAATCAATTTCCCATATGTCAAAGGGTTCTAAGAGTTGAATCCATTGTTGTGGATCCTCCATTCTAGTAGTCATTTCCCCATCGCGTTGGCAGTGCTCACAAGATTGGATGAAATGATGAGCATCCGGAACAATGTAGGCCAATAATATCCTATAAGCAAGATTTTAATGGTTTTTCATCTCCTAGCATAATGACCCCCACAAAGGCCCTCATGATCATCTTGGAGAACTTGTAATTGATCTACATTGGGAACACACCATCGGTCTGAGCCATTGGAACATACATTACAAAGTTGTTCATTGATTTCCATGAAATATTTGGCTTGATGAAGAAATTGTTATTTCTTTTTAACGTCTAACCTTTGTGGTGTTTCTTGTGTGAGAAGATAGGTAAGAATGCTACTATACCAACTTGTATATGTGGTTAATTGATTATTTATTACACTTGTAAGGAGGAGTTCATCAGGGAAGTAGTCAAAAATTGGATATTCATCCTCTTTGTTGTCCCATCATAACCAAGATAAATGATCAGCAACAACATTCTTGGTGCCTTTATGATCGATCATCGTAAGATCAAACTCTTGTAAGATCACGAGCCATCGTATGATGCGAGGGCTCACCATTGGTTTATTCATTAGTGATGAACCACCATATTGCGTACATGATATCATGTATGTGATATCGCATCCTACCTCAATTTCTATAAATAAGAGGCGGCTTCCCTTGTTCTAGGAAGTTAGACTTAGACCCTTAGCTAAAATCTTGTAGTTTTACCATTCCATAGTTAGAATAATTCCTGTGTGCCCATAGTAGGAGTCCTAAAGTAAATGAATCTTTATTCGAGCAAATTGTACCTGAGCACACATTTGTGTACAGTAATAAAGATGAACTTTATGATAAACCTTGCAGCATACAAATTAAGCTAAATAGTAATTAAGTATTTTTGAATGTTTAAATGCTTTCCTAGTTAATTAATATCTCTCTCAACCCTTGACTCTCCTAGTTAAGTACACTCAGTATGACCACTTTGAGCATGTGTGTAGCGCTTGGTAACCTAGTAACGATAAGCGTTTGGTAATCCCAGCAGCGTTGCACTGGTTCAAGATGTGTGTGGTAAGTGGGAACGAATACTGGTGTTAGGAATAGTTAGAACTTAGTTAGTGAATAGTTAATGAAAGTTAGTCATTTAGTTCTCTTTACCTTCCCCTATTAGCATAAGACATTAAAAAAGATAAGAGTTATAAAAATCATATACCTCAAGCTTACTTAACCATACAACCATGATAATACAAGTAAGTTTGGGAAGACACCTATTGATTAACCTTGAGTGTTTCATTAAGGTGTGTAAGCACTTAGTCCTTGGAGTTCAACCAAATTGCACTTGAAACACTTGTATTCATATGGTTGAGTATAGGGGTACCTCGCCACTCATCAGTGGCATCATTGTTAGGGACTTAATTGTTTGTGCGCTACGTAGAACATAGGAAATCATCCATATTGTTGGAACACTAGAACAAACCCTTAGGGTTAATCAAGGAAAGATAAGACAACGGTAAATCACACACCGAACAAGACAAAATGTCTTCTTCTCCACATAAGAGCATTTCATCACCTAGGACTAACACAAGAGACAGTCGATGACATAATAAACATAACCCAGATACGCTAGTTCCTCAAAACTTTCGTGTGGTATATACTCATCATGATGAGTATGTACCCGACTTTACCTTTATTCTCCATCAAGATGAACAACTGGGTTGGAGAGACTTGGAAGGTAACATAGTGTTGCCTCTAGAATGATCAGTCCCCAACATGCTCCTTCATGCTCTCTCACAAATAGGCATGTCATTTTTGTACATGGAATATGTTGCATGTGATCATGACTCAAGGGACTACCATCCCACAGAAGCACAATGTCAAAGGGACTTGCGACAGGAGAGTTACCACACATCCTTGAAGGGTGAATGGCCCCATAATGCCCCACACATCTTAAGAAAAATTGGGGATGATGAACATACTTCAATAGGTTTCCCACCAAATGATGTTCTCCCTTCTAACGATGGTCGGGAGGTGGTGTATTAGAACCTCCACTCCACGATTCACAACCTTAGTTCTGATCCCCACGAACATGAAGTGTTCAACGAGGGAACACAAACACATGATAAGGGCGGATGTTCTGATCGTAATCATGATCAAGGCCATAGCCACCAAAGAGAAGGTAGAAAACACCATCATGGCGATGATTCTCCTTCTTCTTCACCTTCATCGTTACATTCACCCTCTCTTTCTGTATCCAAACGTAGCCATAAGAAAACTAACCATGAGGATAAGGGTAAATAGAGTGAAAAACATCGACAAGACAATCGAGAATGAGGACGAGGGCACTCTAAGGAATCAGGGCATGGAAGAAGGGAGAGTAGGGAACCACGTATACATCATAGACACTATGAATGAGATGACCACGAAGAACCCCTACTCACAACTAGAAGCATGCTAGATATCACAGAGGCTGTAAGAGTTCCCACAAGGCACCAAAAGGATAGTAGGATCAAGAGGTAAGACATGAACAACATCCCACGATTTGAAGGGGGATACAACGTTGATCCTCAAAACCATTTACAAGCATTCCATGATGCATGTGCCTTGCAAAACATAGAAAATGAATGGAAAAAACTAAAGCTATTCCCAAGGACACTAGTGAAAGAAGCTAAAAGATGGTACCGATCCTTAGAACCGGAATCCATTTGGAGGTGGAGTACAATGTTAGAACTATTTAATGATAAGTACCAAATGTACTCCCGAGTGTCTAACCTATGATAGCAAATCCAAGGATGGAAGCAAGGAAATCATGAACCCTTGGATGCTGCCATGGGCTGCTATTATGCACTACTACATCATTGCCCTGGCCATGGTTATTCATAGCGGGATCAACTACGTCATCTCGTAGATGGACTTAGGCATGAAACAAGAAGGACCCTGGGGATGTATGCCCAAGGAAGGTTATTGGAGCTTAGGTCCCATCAAATCCATAGATTGCTAAAGCAAGTAGCCAAAAAAGAAGGTGAGCTACGAAAGAGAGAAAGTGCAAAAGAGTACAACCGAGATCCTTCCCTCCAAAAAAGGGAAGTGAGATTTTGTGAGGAGGAAGAAGAGTCACTGCTTGAAGAGATGGTGAATAGGAAAACTTTGCCACTTCAAAAGTTAACAACTGAAGTATCGGCAAAGGTAGACCAAATGTGAGACTCCCTGGATAGTAGATTTGAAACTATTCTTAAAATTGTAGAGGAGTCTAGGGAGCGAGGTAGTGACCATGACAAAAAGAAAAAAAGAGATGTAGACAATGCACATAACAAGGGTAAGGGTAAAATGACCATCACTAAAGAGGTTGTGAATTTAGACACAAACAATGATGGTGGATGTGAGATATGCCAATACGACCATCCTAAGATATGTTGCCCAATGATCTCACATCTACAAGAGTCTGGGGTGTACGCACTCAACCCATGACTTAATAAATGGCAAGAACCCTGATGGTTACCTTATCCCCAAGGTAACCCAAGGCAGTTCCACCAACCGTCAACGTATTATCCAAGTGGAACTCCATCACAACCCAAGGAGCAACATCAACAGTGGCAATACCCACAGTCATGGCGGATGCCACCACCAAGGCAACAATACCCCTACTAGCAACCAAATATATATGCCTACTACGTGCAGCAGCCAATCTCTCCACAACATCACTATGACACCACAACATCACTACCAAGATCGGGAGTATTATAGAACTCCTTCTCCTATGGGAGATAACCTACAAACATACCATCCTCCAAATCCATCCACAACTCTCACATCAATAGCTCCATTACCACCTACTCCAGCAATGCAAGGGGAACTCCCTACTCAACTACAGAAACGCAATGCCACGAGGGTTGTAAATCTTCAACCTGTTGCTGGTTCTGACAACTGTATGAAGAGAAGACCTTTCTTCAACACCAACAATCCAATCAAGCCCTCACAACCACAAGCGGTTGAACCTCTGAATGCCTCTCCATCAAATAAGGCTTCAAAGCTCCCTTCAAACCAAAAACTAAGTCCAACGCACACGGTTATGTTAACACATGTTGTTACTGACTAGATCAAGGTGGGCCACCTTCCCAGGAAATTATCCAACCCCGAAATTCCTCTAATCTATCTCCAAGTTGCTGGGAATGAACCATGCAAAGCTCTTCTAGACTTAGGTTTCAGAGTTAACTTAATATCGCAAGAGATGTATAAAGCCTAGAACCTGCCTCCATTAAAGAAGAGCAATATTCGTCTAGAGCTGGCTGACCAGTCCATCACTGTTCCCCTGGGACTGGTGGAGGACATCATTACCACTGTGTGTGGGTGGTCATACCTAGCTGATTTCCTAGTGATACAAGTAAATAATGATAAAGGGGACTTTCCAATAATCATGGGAAGGGCATGGTTAAGTACCATAAATGTATGCCTAGGAATTTGTGATCTTTCCCTGGAAATATCTAAGGAAAACACTTTTGGGAAGATCGAGAAGAAGAAGGTTCCATGCATCACATATAGTGATACAGGGTGTAACTATGTGCAAGAATGTTCAACATCGTCTACATGCAACCGGTGTGCACAAGAAATTAACATACAAAAGTGCCTGTATGTAGCAACCACACAACAAGAAGACATTCAGTGGTTGATAGTTGATCAAGAGAGCAACTCACCAACATGCATGGAACTAACTGAGGGAATAACTAGTGCCCACATTGAACACATAGATGAACTTGAGCAAGTCTGTCACCAACTTCCAAACCTTAATCTAAAAACATCAATTGGGGGAAGTTGGAAATTCCTAAAAAATTCAAATAAACATTCTAATCAGACATTGTTTGTTAATGTGCAACAAACCAAACCTTACCATGGATCTAGAACGACCAGTGCACATAATACCTCAGAGAAGGGAGGACCTTGCTCGTTATTTCAGATCTCCTCCTTTCAACTCAGTCATGGGGGAGATGGTCACCTCTACTAATCAATTAAGGCCCTTAGTTCCTTTTTTTTTTAAGTTTTTGTTTTACACATTTTTGTTTAACAAATTTCTTTAACTTTTCTTGTTCTTGTTTTGCAACATCGTTTATACTCTTTCATTTCTTTGTGTGTTTGTTTATTTTGTTAGGTTTGTCACCTAATAAGTGCTCCTGATGGTGGTATAAACTATATTCCATTGATTGCTAATGTTTGCTTTTTACCTTTGAGTTACAATGTTGCTACGAAGGTATGGTTCTTTTGATATAATAGGCAATGAGTTCACATCACCCATGCATTCATGAATTTCTATGGTCTCTCTTGGCTTGGAAGTGTACAGCCTCTTTCTTAATAATGAAACTATTAACGAATTGGTGACTAGGAATTTCTCAAACTAAGGAAGGGCTCAAGGACTGAAAAGGGTGTGAATTCAAGGGGATTTGATGCATTTGTGCTGGCCATTCTCTTGAGTGCTTGGATGTTTTCTTCTTGGGTTTTCCTTACCATTTTGACGTTGCTCCATTATTGGGAAGCTAAGCTAATAAAAATAATAAGTCTTTGCATGGTGTGGTTCTCACGCAAAAAAAAAAGAAAGAGAAGAGAAGAAAGTGAGAATTCAAAGCATGCCCCTTAGACAAAATAATCATCTAGGCTACAAGCACTGGTTATGGAACTAAAAAAAAACATGTTCCCTCTAACTAAATCCCTCTCTCACTTCCTACTCTTTCCTTTCTCGTTTCTTTGGAATGGTGGTGACTCTTTGGCAGAAGAATTCTTGCTACTTCAAGTGGATGGATTGGCCAAGTGTATTAATGCAAAGTCACTGGATGTGGATTATTTGAGGCTGGATTTGGAATGAGATTTACTAAGTTACATTAACCATAAATACACAAGGGGCTGTACACCACCTTGTTCTTGGGACTCCATTCCATTCTCTTCTCCTCATCATTCTTTCTCCATTTACCACCTCATTGTTGGTTGTATCAGTAGTCTATATTTTGGTTGATACATTGTTTTATTTTTGGTAAGTCCTTTTGGTTAAGACTTTAACTCTTGCTTCTGAATGACATTTCCAGATCCTACGGACTCTTTGAATGTGGGGTTGTCAGGGCATAACAAGGCATGAGCCTGCTTTGGGGAGGACCCACTGGCATTCCTATTTGATGCATCAGTTAACTTCTTTCCCTCAAACATTTCTGCAATCAACATTTAATTTGTTCATTATCACCTTTGACACCCATTTTATCAATTTTGTCGTTGTTTTTTTTTCTCCATCTTTCTTATTCCTTATCTTTTTCCATTCTATCACTACTGGATGTTTGCTCTTAGTCATGGGGGTCCTAGTCCAATTTTTTCAATTTTCTCCTAACCCCTACACCTTGGGTAGTTACCAGTGTTATATCCCCAGAATCTGTATTAGCCATATCATAACTTAGCCAATGGACCTTACACCGAGGCAAGGTATCAACTACATTGTGATCTATTCACCCTTGCTAATATGTGACTGTGTTGTGTGTGCAGATGGTAATCATACAGTAATGGATTGGATCTGGAGGAAACACTATGGATGGACTAGTGCTGGAACAGTTATGCAAAGAACAAGATTGATGGTGCGATAATGGACGAATGATGGAAGGCACAATTTTGGCATTGATAGCACCACATCTTCTTCTCTCTCCTCTCTTCTCTCTCAGCTGCCAAATAAGGCTGGATGTCAAATGTATATAGTGTTCACTCTTGTCATGAACACTAACACTGTCATGTATTGTAATGTTGATCGGTTCACATGTCACCCCATTCACCATTAGTGTCATTCAAGTCAATAATCCCATACCTTCCCAATATTTTGTAAGGAACTAGAGGACGATTTTTCATTCAGTCATGGGGATATGATGAGCCGTGATATTGCATACATGATATCGCGTCCTGCCTCAATTTCTATAAATAAGAGGCAACTTCCCTTGTTCTAGGGAGTTAGACTTAGACCCTTAGCTAAACTCTTACAGTCTTACCATTCCAGAGTTAGAATAATTCCTGTGTGCCCATAGTAGGAGTCCTAAAGTGAACGGATCTTTATTCAAGAAAATTCTACCTGAGCACACATTTGTGTACGGTAATAAAGATGAACTTTATGATAAACCTTGTAGCATACAGATTAAGCTAAATAGTAATTAAGTATTGTTGAATGTTTAAATGCTTTCCTAGTTAATTAATCTCTCTCTCAACCCTCAACTCTCCTAGTTAAGTACACTCACTACAACCACTTCAAGCATGTTTGTAGCACTTGATAACCCAGTAACAATTAGCGTTTGGTAATCCTAGCAGCGTTCCACTAGTTTAGGATGTGTGCAGTAAGTGGGAATGGATACTAGTGTTAGGAATAATTAGAACTTAGTTAGTGAATAGTTAATGAAAGTTAGTCATTTAGTTCTCTTTACCTTCCCCTATTAGCATAAGACATTAAAAAAGATAAAAGTTATAAAAATCATATACCTCAAGCTTACTTAACCACACAACCATGACAATACAAGTAAGTTTGGGAAGACAATGATTGATTAACCTTGAGTGTTCCATTAAGGCATGTAAGCACTTAGTCCTTGATGTTCGACTAGATCGCACATGAAATGCTTGTATTCGTATGGTTGAGTGTAGGGGTATCTCGCCACTCATCAATTAGGAACCAAATTTCACTATGATTTGTGTGTACGAATATCTTATAGTCCAATACATAGTGCCTAAATTTTTCTAGTGCAAACACCACAACCATTTATTCTTTTTCTGTTGTGGTATAATTGAGTTGTGCACCAACAATACTTCAACTTGCACATTGAATATAATAGGGTCATTTCTAGTCATCTAACTATGTAAGTATGACTCCTAAAGCAAAGTTGGACATGTCAGTCATTATGTGGAATGGTTTGGACCAGTTAGAAGCTTATAGAATGGGTGTTTCTACGAGTTTCTATTTCAAGGTTTGGAAAGCTAACTCACATTCCCTGGTCCATTCAAAGGGCACGTCCTTCTTCGTTAATTCTACCAATGATTTTTCAATCTTCGAAAAGTTCTCGATGAAGCATCTATAATAACTAGTATGTCCAAGGAATGATCAGATATCTTTTACAGTTTCAGGTTCACAAGTGATTCCTTGGATGAATTTAATCTTTTCGAGATCTACCTCTATCCCTGTTTGTAAAATCTTATGCCCTAACACAATACCTTCTTGGACCATTAAATGGCTTTTTTTCCAATTGAGCCTTTAGTTGGTTTCTACACATTGTTTCAGTACTTTCTATAATTAGTCCAATGCTTATTTGAAGTCCGCTCTGTAGGTGGAAAAATCTTTCATAAAGACCTACACACCATTCCCTATTTATTGTTGAAATATACTTAGAACTAGACGTTGAAATGTTGCTGGGGCATTGCATAAGCCAAACGGCATCTACTTATATGCAAATGTCCCCCAAGGACTTGTGAATGTAGTCTTAGCTTGGTCTTCTAGTGTTATTTGAATTTGATTACATACACTATAACCATCTAGAAAACTATAGTAGCAATGTCCTACAATGGTATTTAAGACTTGGTAGACGAATGGCAATGGAAAATGGTCCTTAAATGTTGCCATGTTTAGTAGCCTAAAGTCTATACACATCCTCCATTTACCTCCCTTTTTAGGCACAATGACTAGTGGGCTAACCCATTCACTATCAACAATGGAGTAGATGAACTCGGCTTTTAGAAGTTGTTCAATTTCTTCTTTAACATCTTGCTTAAGCTTTGGGTTCAGTCGTCTTTGCGATTATCATCGAGGCTTCATGGAGGGGTTAGTGTAAATTCTATGTTGATGTATCCTAGGATCTATTCTAGTTAATTTGAGATATGACCAAGTAAAGGCTTTTGACCATTTGTTTACCATTTTTAGTAGTTTTTCTTTTTGTTGAGGAGCAAGCTTAGCATTGATAATTACCGATTTTCCATTCTTGAGAAATGTATATTCCATACCGGTGGGCAATGGCTTTAATTCTAGGGGCTCTTACTTAAACTCATCAAGGATTTTCAACTTTCCCCAATTGATATTTTTGATATCATGACTTGGAAGTTGGCGATGGACTTGCTCTAATGTATCTATGCTATTGATGTAGGTGCAAGTCAAGCTCTCAGTTGATTCTATGGATATAGTTGAATTATTCTCTTGGTCAATTGTTAGCCACTGGGTGCCTCCCTATCTTGTGGCTATTGCATACAAGCATCTTTGTATATCCGTTACTTGTGCACACTGGTTGCGTGTAGGCAGTGTTAAGCATCGTACAAACCAGGACGTCTACATGTAGTTGCACCCTGTGTTATTGTATGTGATGCATGGAACTTTCTTCTTCTTGATCTTTCCAAAAGTATTTTCTTTTGAGATTTCTAGGAAAAGATCGCATATTCCTAGGTGCACATCAATGGTGCTTACTCATGCTCTTCCCATTATGATTGGAAAGTCCCCCTTATAGTTGTTGACTTGAATAACTAGGAAATTAGCTAGATACAACCACCCACAAATAGTGGTGACAATGTCCTTCATTAGTCCTAATGAGACAATGATGGACTGGTCGGCCAACTCTAAATGAATGTTACTCTTTTTTAGTGGAGGCAGGTTCTAGGCTTTGTACATTTCTTAAGAGATTAAGTTAACACCAAAACCTGAATCCAAAAAAGCTTTACAAGGCTCATTCCCAGCAATTTGCAAATATATAAGAGGACTTCTAACATCAGAGAATTTCTTAGGAAGATGGCCAACTTTAATCCAATCAATAATGGCATGGGTTAGCATGATAGTATGTGTTGGGCACGGTCTTTGGTTCAAAGGAAGCTTCGAAGGTTTGAATGATGATGGTAAGGCATTTGGACAATTAGTTGCTTGTGGCTATAAGGACTTGGTTGGATTTTTGGTTCTAAAGAAAGGTTTTTTCTTTGATCAGTTGTATAAACCAATAGTAGGTTGAGGATTGATACCCCTTATAGCATTACATTTATGCAGCTAGGCAGGAAGCTCACCCTACATAGTTGGAGAAAGTGGTAATAGAGCTAAGGGTGGAAGAGGTGTAGTCGGATGAGAAGGATAGTTTGTTTATGGAACATCACCCCTAGGAGAAGGGATTCTATAGTACTCGTGGATCTGGTAGTGAGGCTAGGAAGTGACATGACTAGTGGAGTCATGTGAAGAGATTAGCTGCTAAACGTAATACCCGTATGGGTCAGGTTGATGATAAGGGTATTGTTAATGTCGAAATGGCATTCCCCATGATTGTGGGTGTTTCCATTGTTGATATTTTTCATTTGGTTATGGTGGAGTTCCACTTGGATAATATGTCAAGGGTTGGTGGAACTGCCTTAAATTACCCTGAGGATAAGGTAACCTTCGGGGTGTTTGCTATCTATTTAATCATGGGTTTAGTGTATACATCGTAGACTCTTGTAGATGTGATACTACTGGGCAACATCCTTTAGGATGGTCATATTAGCATATCTCACACCCACCATCATTGTCTGTGTCTGAATCCACAACCTCCTCAATGATGACAACTTTGCCCTTACCCTTGTTACGTGCATATTCAGCTTCTTTCTTTTTCTTTTTCTCTTGGTGACTACCCTACTCTCTAAACTCCTCTACTATTTTTAGAATGGTTTAAAATTTATCTAGGAAATTCCACATTTAATCTACCTTTGCTGATATTTCTAATGTAAATTTTTGAATGGGCAAAGTCTTCCTATTCACCATCTCTTCGAGTGGTGACTCTTCTACATCTTCACAAAATCTAACTTCCTTCTTTCAAAGGGAAGGATATCTATTGTATTCCTTTGTACTTTTTCTTTTCCTTAACTCACCTGCCTCTTTGGCAACTTGCTCCAACAATCTTTGTATTTGATGGACTATGAGCTCAGATAACCTTCCTTGGGCATAAGTCCCAACGGTTCTTTGTGTCTTGTACCTAAGCCCATCTACAAGATGGTGTAGTTGTTCCCTTTGTGAGTAACCATGGCTAGGGTAAAAATGTAATAGTGCATAATATTAGCCCATTGCAGCATCCAATGGTTTGTGTCTTTCTTTTTTTCATCCTAGTATTTGCTTACGCAGGTTAGACACTCAAGAGTATGTTTGATATTTATCGTTGAATAGCTCCAACATGGTACTCCATCGATGAATGGATTCTGATTCTAAGGACAAGTACCATCTTTTCACTTCCTTCATCAGTGTCCGTGGAAATAACTTTAGTCTTTGCCACTTTTTTTCTATATTTTTCAAGGCACATGCATTGTGAAACGCTTGTAGATGGTTTTGAGGATTAGCATTGTATCCCCCTTCAAATCATGGGATGTTATTCTCTAAATCTTGCCAACGCAATTGTTCATCTTGGTGGAGGATAAAGGTAAAGTCTGGTATATACTCATCAAGATGAATGTATACCAAATGAAACTATTGGGGTACTGGCGGATTATCCTGTACACTCTGCCTCTGATTGTTTATGGTGTCAGACCTAGGCAATGAATCACTCTCATAAGAAGAAGGAGACATGATTGATTATTCAATGTGTAATACTCTCTTTTTGATGATTGTAAAATAACTAACCCTAAGGGTTTGTTCCAACAATAGAAAGATTTTGATGCCATAAATGCAACTGGTAGCCACATATTTATAGCTGAAAAGTAGACACTACATCGATGGGGCCTCATCAATGCATGATACGATGCATCAATGAGGCCTCATCGATGAGGCCTAATTGATGAGGATGCATCAACGAGGCCTCGTTGACGTAGCTGACAAAACTACAACTCATCGCAAATGTAATCAACTATTTGGGAAGGTGATGAGCGACGAGGTACCCCTACACCCAATCATATGAATATGAGCATTCATGAGCGATCTAGTCAAAATCCAAGGACTAAGTGCTTATGCACCTTCACAGAAGAAGGATGGGTTATGCGATCATTGTCTTCCCAAGCTTACTTGTACGACACATTTGTATGGTTAAGTAAACCTTAGGTATGTGATTTTTATGATTTTTTTATGCTTTATGTTCCTAGTGCATAAAGTGGAGAAATGAAATAAGTGAGTAACTAATTTAATTTAACTAATCAACTATGCTCTAGCTAGTCCTAACACCAACATCCATTTCCACTTGTCAAACACATCCTAAACCACTGTAACACTACTGTGATTACCGAACGCTAGTCATTACTGGGTTACCAAGTATTCCAAATATGCTCGAAGTGGTTGTACTAAGTGTGCTTACTTGTTGAATATTAATAACTCTATAAAAACAACATTAATTAACTAATAAAAGCGTGAACTAACTGTAAATAACATTAAATGTAATAAATAAGCTATTCTGAATGTTGCAAGGTTTATCACAAATTTCATCTTTATTTCCAGACACAAGGTGTGCTCAAGTATACAATGCTCAAATAAAGATCCGTTCACTTTATGCCTCCTACTACAAGCACTCAGAAATAATTCTAACTCTGGAAAGGAAAAACTGCAAGAGTTCAGGTAAGGGACTAAGAGACTAACTACCAAACCAAGCTCCTTAGTCTCTTATTTATAGGCAATGAGATAGGTTCCAATATTGGGTGTCTAATATTGATTGGCGGGCTTCGATATACTGTGGACCTGATATCATTGATCCAATAATAACAAGAATGACAAACTGGAAGAACACAATGGTGATTGTAACAACACTCTTCTAGCAAAGCATCGTTTGACACCACTCTTGAGTTCAAAACTAGCTAGACATCCTAGAGTAGACCCAAGATGGACTACACCTTAATGTTCATAGCACATGTATGCACAAAATAAGTGCAAATCACTGCTTAGTTCATGGGTTATGTGTGTATCAAGTATGCTACATGAAACCATATAAATAGCATGACCAACCCAACGCATTCATGCACATGATCACTATAAGCACATGCAACCACAAGAAACACTATTTTTTCTAGAAGAGCTAATACACATTCCTACTCTAACACATCTAGCCCTAAGCCTTTCTCTTAAAGAGGAGTGTGATGGCCTGGGCATTAAAGCTAAAGCTCCTCCACAAGCCTACATATACC
Source organism: Gnetum montanum (assembly GCA_015680685.1). NCBI lineage: Eukaryota > Viridiplantae > Streptophyta > Gnetopsida > Gnetales > Gnetaceae > Gnetum > Gnetum montanum. The sequence goes on from MNCI01031208.1 coordinate 495,060, forward strand.
TATGACATAGTACACAAGGAATTAGGACTAATATAGTTCTTTAATGATGATTATGATAGCATGGAGCTTATGAAGATCTTCAAAATCCTCCAACCCTTGTTCTAGAGGGAAACAAGGCATGCTTTCCTACACTTCCCCTCGCTTGAAAGAAGCGACGTCCTAGATACCTAAGTCTTTGTCCATATGCATCTATGAAGAGCACAATGGATATTGAGGATTCTAAATAGCTCAAAACACATTTGATAATTATACCTAAGAAGGTTCAATGATTAGGGTAATCCATTATAAAGAAAAAATGTTGAACCCAACTTGACATCCAACTAAGGCTTAGAGATGCTCATGCAACACATGTTAAGAAGAAAAGGCTTTCCCTTTTTAAAGAAAACTATACCAACCTTTCTACCTGGAGTGAGTTGCTTAAATACGAACCATTTTCCTACACTTACAATGATGTAGAGATTTAATCTTCTAGAGGCATTCATTCCTTTTTCTTAATCTTGTCCTTCCTACTTGAAGACACAGTCTCAATCTTGCACTTCTTGCTCAAACATGCAATCACAATCCTACACTCCTTGCTTAGAGATGTAGTCACAACCCTATGCTTTCTATTCAAAGATACAGTCACAATCTTATGCTTGCTTCTTGCTCGAAGACACTCACATACCTATGCTCCTTACTTAGAGATACAATCAAGAACATATACCACAAGTTCAAAGTCATCATAAAAAATATGTACTCCACCAAACTCTCTCTTCTTCATCCACTCACGCACATGCTCTTTTTTCTCTCTCTCTTCAATCTATCCAGAATCAATTCATGAAGGAAGCGATTACCCTAGGCTAGTCATGTCTTAATCCTTTTGGCACTTATTTTTCTATTTAAATACCAAAACCTCCACCATTTACTAAGATGGTCAAGCCCTCATGTACCCACTGGAAGGAGTTCAAAGTCTTACATCTTACTCTTCCTCATTCTCATTAGAGATTAGCATTAGATCATGAGGTTGATGCTCAACTATATTTAACCTGCGATTCTCATTCGATCTATTACCACTACTTCTAACTTGAAGATTTGAGAGCATTATTGAGCATAATTGTAATACCCTTGTTAATTATCTACAGAATATCCTATAAATAACTAATAGGGATGCTATGAAATTTGAAGGATCTGAACTTAGCCTTGAATTACTAATTCAAAGGAAGCCATAAAATAGACAAATTATTTATTAAAAGCATAATTTAGGTAAAGCAATATAGCATAGTAAAATTTCATAATAATTTCATACATAATTAAATAAAATTTATTTAGAGGAAAAGAGAGATTTGCGTAGCTTGAAAAATTTAGATGTCTAAAAGTTTCACTAATTACAACATAAAGTAGTATATAAAACAACAATCCCAATGATACTTGTTTTGCATTAATCAGACATCTAGAAATAAAATATTAATATAAAGAAAAATTAATTTTAAATTTTCCCAAATATATAGCAAGCACCTAAATGAAAAATGTTCCTTGTAATCTCAAGTTGAGAAGGTCCATCTTACAAAATATACAAAAATTATTTTTCAAGTTAAGGTCCATCTTACATAGAATTGGTCCATCTTTCATCTTATGTCTCTCTTTCAATGCTTCCTTGTCTATTCTAGGCTCTCTAAATTGAAATGTAGGAGGAGTTAGAAATCCTCACATAAGAAAGGTTATTTTATGTCCCTCTTCATGGAGCATAAAGGTCGTGGGTCCAAAAAACACCACAAATTTTTTTGAAATCCAAATAATAGTCAAATATCCAAAGCAAATATGTATATTTTAATTATTTAAACTTTTAGTGTTTAAAGATATCACAATTTGTTCAACAAAATTCAAAAAAGTGTATTTTAATTAGGCATCTCCGAAGGCTAGGTCTTGGTTACCCTCATTGACAAAGGAACTCACTAACAACTCTTGGAATAACCTCACTACTATCATTAGGTTAGCCTCATGACTCAAACAAGTCACTCATGGCTCAATTTTGGCAATAGCCTCACTACTAACATCCTCAATGGCTGAGACACACGTATCATTGGAATAATAAGTCTTGACTATGCCTCACCACACACCACTAAACTCAATTGCTCAATGCCATGATCTTAGCTAAATCCATAGCCACACATGAACTTACAAATAAAAATCCAACAAGATCCATCTAACAACCCTTGTTCCTATGGGATGGGCCTCACTAAAACACTCCACTATTGCGTGCAAATGGGGGTATCTACAAGATCCATGGCTTCCATTACCAACTAAGCAAAATTAGTGACACAAATATTATTATTTTATTCCAAGATTTTAAAAGGTGACCAAAATTGCAAAAAAAAATCCATAAAAGCTCAAATTTCACAAAATTCTTGCAAAATCATATTTATGTCATAAGCAAATCCCAAATATTCATAAAACATCTAGGGACAATTTGGGTATAATTTTCATAATTTCCAAAACTCATCAAAAAACAAAAAATAATACAAACAAGATTAAAATATTATCTTTCAAAAAAAGCCCAACATTACAAAAGGCCAACAACTTCCTTTCTTATGTTGCTTGGGCTCTTAGAATTTTCTTATGTCTTCCTTTCTTACATAATGCTCTCAATTAGTTTTTTCTTTACTTAGTCTAACCTACTCTAAACCTTTCTTCAAACTATTAGGACAACTACCTATTTATAGGAGAAAAACGAAAGAAATCTAAACTTAGCTTCAAAATAAAGAAGAAGGCAAAAAATGTCTTTCTCGAAAAACGTGATGGAACATGGTTTAAAAAACTTATGGTGAAACAAAAAGCCACATAGCCGAAACATACGGAAAAAAAAAACCAATGGGCAAGGAAAAGGCAGAGAGGTGGTGTTAAACAAAGAGCATCATGCATAATATGCATATGTTATATGCATATAACACATATCTGTAATACCCTCACACTCAAACACTCATAACACGCATACCAAGACTCTAAATCAAACATCGACAAAGCTAAAAAAATATAGGATACTTATTAAGTGTTCTATTTAATCATATATTTAAACATTATCTAGGTGTCACTTATCATGATCCCCTAGTGTAAATGCTAAAACTTTTACAGTATTCTTTGTAAACTAAAAATGCAATATCTCAAGAATTTTAATTTAACGATCAAAAGTAGCAAGGGATATGTTTTGGGTAGGGCTTGGGTTCAAAATTGCTCCATAAATAGAGTATTATATAAGCACATGTGCATAACAAAATAGTAATAAAATAAAAAGATGCATGACTAGATGTGCATAATAAAGCATAAATGCGCAAATAGAAGTAAATATGCATAGCTAAATACTTGGAAGGCACAATAACTGATAAAAGAAAAACTTTGTGGGGTAATTGGATTTCAATATTTAATCATAAAATATAAAGTAGACTTGTGACTAAGCTCTAGCAATAGTAGAATAAAGGATACAACACTTTAACAAAACATCCTAGCAAGTGGATTGTATTCTCTTTTGTAGGAAACTAGTAACAACAACAACAACAANACCTTGCAAATTCTTAGGCTATGACATCCTCCCCTCCAAAAATTTTCCTTCTAGAAAATATGAGAAAAGTTTGTTCTCATATTTGCCTCAATTTCACAAGTTGTGTCTTGATTCCCATGAAGTTCACAAAGAATTTTTATCATAGGAATTACTTTACTCTATAGTTTTCTTTCTTTTCTATCTATGATTCTAATGGGTTATTCTTGTTAAGTAATATTTGGTTGCAGATCTATTTCTTCCCATTGTATAGCATGGCTTTCATCTAGAACATACTTCTTTAAGAGAGAGACATGGAAGACATCATGAATTCCTCTTAAACTTTGTAGCAAAGCTAATTAATATGCTACTTTTCCAATTTCCTTGACTATTTCAAATGAATTCACATACCTCATAGCTAATTTACCATGTTGTCCAAATCTCATCAAGCCTTTCATTGGAGATAGTTTTAAGAAGAATTAATCACCAATTTGAAATTCAAGTGGTCTCCTTCTTAAGTTAGCATACTTGGTGTATCTATACTAAGTAGCATTAACATACCCTTAGATTTTGTGAACCTGCTCTATGGTTTGATTAAATCGGTTAGTGTTTAATTGCATTCTATATTCTATGGTAGTCCAACAAATAGGCAATCAACATGATCTACCATAAAGTATCTCATAACAAGCAACTTGGATACTTGCCTAATAACTATTGTTATATGAAAATTTTGCAAAAGGTAGCATTTCATCCCAATCTTCCTTATATTAAAGTGTGCAAGCTCTAAGCATATCTTCCAAAATCTAATTTACTTATGATGAGTGGCGAGGTACCCCTACGCTCAACCATACGAATATGAGTGTTACACGCATGATCTAGTCGAACTCCGTAGTTAGGTCAAATCCATAAGAATACAAATACGAATCCATACGCATGATCCATATGAATATTAGTTGTGGCATCTAGACAGTTAGCCTTAGGTCGTAGTTCGTTGTCTTCCCACTAGACTAGTATTAGCTTTGTCACGTATGGTTTAGTCCAGAGTGAGGTGTATGATGTGTTTCTATGCTAATGCTACTACTAAGGACAATGGAAAGTAATATTGACTAAGCTAAGAGAAAGGGTGAGAGAGAATCTAGCTAGCCTAAGTGCGATGAGCATCCGTTTCTCAATTATCCGTACACATCTTGAACTTCGTGCACGACTACCACTGGGATTACCAAGTGCAGATCCTAGGTACGCTACTGGGATACCAAGTAGTCACACTTAAATGCTTGTAATCAAGTCATACTCATTCCGCGTTAACAGGAGTTTAAAGAGATTAACTAGGAAAGTAGTAAATAACAATTAAATAAATAATTAATTGAACTAAGTGAATTCTGCAATGATGAAGTAATCTCAATCTTTATTGCCGATCATGTGCATGTCCAAGTATGTCACACTCGAATAAAGAATGTCGTACAATTACATTCACCACACTGCAGGCATACACTGGGAGGAAAAGGGTTGAGAGGAAAAACAAAAACTAAAATCAAAACTTAACTCTAGAAACTAATGACTAATGCCCAAAACCAAGTGTGCTGCCTTTTATTTATAGGCTCACACCAGAACCGCGATATCGTGTACACAATATTGCATGCAGGCCGCGATATCGCGGCCCCGATAACTGGGCTCCGACAACTAGACCAGATAGACCATGTATCTTGTATCAAGGCTCCAATAACAGAGCTCCGATAACTAGGCCTAATAGACCATGACTTATCATACCCCCACGACTGAATAACAACTCATCCTCGAGTTACAGAGAGAACAAGCTCCATTGATTACATAGTGGATAGGTATGGGATTATTGACTAGTGAGAATGGGTTCATGCCGTAGGGTGGAATCGAAGCAAAATTAAGACACAACATAAAGAATGCAAAAGAAAATCCTACTACTACAAAATTGATAGAACTCATGTATTTCCTGGTAGTGGTGGCTCCTCCATAGGTGTCTTTCCCTTTTCTTGAGCTCCAGGTCTTAGGATTTGATGGTGTTGAAGTATGGCCTGGAGTTTCTCCTCTTGTAAGGCCTTGAGTGCCTTGGCATGTGTGTAAGTTTGCGCTTGTTCCATAGAGACATCCCAGTCAGCCTTGTCTTTTTCTTCTACCACCATTTTATTCTCTGTCAATAGTTTATTAAGTTGCCGATTCTGAAAGTGTCCAGTTGGTTCTGAGCAACCTTTGGCCCTATATTCGGAAGGTTTAATACTTTCGAAATGGCTTAAATAGAGAAATCAATAGTCACACCACAAATGTTAACCATGGTGCCTTCTTCTTTATTGTGCCAAATTGGTACATTTTCCCTAAGTATCAGGCACCACTTTTAGAGAGGGTAGGCCATAACAAGGATCCTTTAAGGTTTCAACCTATAATGCCCTTGTGTAACCACACGTAAAAGTGTCCGTAGGCACTAGAAGGGTTAAATGTAATCCACACTGATTCCACAAAACACACACATGTAAATATCACTGGAATGAGGTAAGAATTCTACGTTACACACGACACGAGCTACAACTACACGAATAGTGAGATGAGACAAACTATAGAAGGGATTGTAGAGATTGGGACATGAGGTAATTAACCCAGGGCATAGTGAATCCTACTTGTAAAGCATGATTGATGTTTCATTAACCCGTCATTCCAAGATCATGACCAAGTCCATTCCTATAATTAGTGATACCGCATTGTTTCATCCCATGATAAGTGACTATGAGAGTACCAAAAAATTGAGGCGTATGATCACTTGGCGTTTTATTCAAGGGAGGAGTGATTTTTGTTTTGTGGCACTTTTCTTTTCATTTCCTCTTTTTTCTCTTTCTTCTCTTCTCTCTTTTTTTTATTGCTGGATCCAGAGAAGCCGCCAACCTTCAAGCATGGATGCATGTCTTTCTAGTGGAACCCCCTAGAACAACATTGGATTTTTTAGTGCCCTTTTGATTACTCTTACTCCCATTTTTTGTTAGATCTACAAGGATCTTAGTACAACCACGTTGCATGATAACTCCCACAAACGTCAGCAGAGAGAATCCGCAAGTCCCCTTGATGTCACACCCTAATCATTCCCTATTTGTCCATCCTTCTTCATTCTAGGTACAAAAAACACAAAATGAATTTTAAGTTTTAGAAATGTCAAGAATATGATTGTACCCTTGATCAGAACCTCTTATTTGTAGAATGGATGAGTGGGTGTAATGGGCTCACTGTCCACATAATTGATCACTCGAGACTTGATAACATAGAACACACCTCAACCAATGAGCCACATGAGTGTTTTATTCGTAGATGAGATTACTTACAAAAACATAAAAAGATAAAAAGACAAAATGATAAAACAAGAAATTGAAAACGAAAAAACTAGAAAAGTGGTAAAATTAAAAGAAAATAAAAAGTGGTTATTAATCCTGCTTGTTACTAGAATGGGGGATGTCCCCCATAACTAAACGGTTGAGGATGGCAAGGATTAATAAATGGAAGATGAGGATCCTTGCATGTTGGAAATATTGGAACTTGGTCATACTTTCCCCATTGGGGTTCACACACTTGATTATAGTAAGCATAGTAGGGAAATTTATAAGATGTGGTTGTTAGGTAAAGAGTTGACCCACTATGATGTTTGTGACTGTAAGATGGTATGCAGGGATCAAGATGTTGCCTTCCATTCCTGTGTTCATTGGGCCATATGGTTGTTGGAGTGTTAATTAGTGGCCCTGATGAAGTAACATGAGGCGTTGGGTTCGAAAAGATAAGGGTGCACCTTAGGGTTGGACTTGTGCAGAGTTGGAGGATGCAGTGGCCTTAGAATTGTGTTGTTCCTTCCTAGGGTCATTTCTAAAGAAGGGACGCTTTTGATGTTGAGAAGGCCTCTCACTACTATTGGCAGTCGTAGCACAAGTAACATTCGGGGGTTGTTGTTGTGGTACAGACACCTTAGGAATAGTTGGTGGCAACGTAGAATGAGGGAAAGGATGAGAATGTTGAAAATTAGGAGAAGTATAAGGTGCATAAGGCAGTGATTGTGTTGAGGACATGGGCTAATAACATTGATGAGAATGATAATGCTGCGAGATAGAGGATGTTGGCCTAGTTGGAGAAACAAGGTATTGGACTAGATAAGCATTTGGGTTCGGCTGGTACAAATGATGTCTCTAGTTTAGGGGTGGCTTCCCCCATGGCTAGGATTGTTTCCACTATGATCAAACATAGTATCTCTGTATGAACTCTGGGTGTAACGTGTTTCCCCAACGCTCATATATATGTAACAAGATTGGGCCTTGGCCCTTGGGGTGATCGTACAGGTAAATGTTGCATTCATACATGAGATTGGGGTGGCTGACACTCTTGTGTAGGTTTGATATCTTTCGTTAAAGAGTTCTATCATTGTTGGCCAGCATCGTATTGAATTTGGCTTTAAAGATCTATACCAAACTTTTTCTTAGCCAATGAGTGTCATAGGAAAGAGCTTGAGTTTTTGCCAACCATTATCAATGTTGTTCCATGTGCAGGCATCGTAGAAGGCTTGTAAATGTTGTTGTGGATCTAAGTCATAGCCTCCTAAAAATTTGGGAAAGTTGTTTAAATCGAGCCTAGGTAGATGGATCTCCTTACAATGCCTACAGGAGATTCGAACAGCCTCTTGTATTTGTGTTAGGCTTGTAGTGGCTAGTAGGGATTTATCGTCATCAGGTAAGTTATGCTTTCATGCATTGGGATGATGTTGCTTTCAGTTATGTTTATAAGAAACCCCCACCTCAGGTTGCATACTCTAATCTTCATTGTCATATAGTTTGTTGGTTCTCCAATGAACTTCCTCACTAGATATGGCATTGTTATAGTCTTGAAGGAGAGGCATGGTTGTGAAACTATGTGTGAATTCGTATGTGACTTTTTTGTAATTATTTCTTCTTTCTAAGAGATATATCATTAATTCCTATATAGCGACCTTGTATGATATAACTAGCACCGTCCCCGGCAACAATGCCAATGATGAGTGGCGAGGTACCCCTACACTCAACCATACAAATACGAGCGTTACACGTGCGATCCAGTTGAACTCCGCAGATGAACTAGTTGTGGCATCTAGACAATTAGCCTTAGGTCGTAGTTTGTTGTCTTCCCACCTAGACTAGTATTAGCTTTGTCATGTATGGTTTAGTCCAGAGTGAGGTGTATGATGTGTTTCTATGCTAATGCTACTCCTAAGGACAATGGAAAGTAATATTTACTAAGCTAATAGAGAAAGGATGAGAGAGAATCTAGCTATCCTAAGTGCGATGAGCATCCGTTTCTCGATTATCCGTACACATCTTGGACTTTGTGCATGACTACCACTGGGATTACCAAGCGCAGATCCTAGGTACGCTATAGGGATACCAAGTAGTCACACTTAAATGCTCGTAATCAAGTCGTACTCATTCCGCGTTAACAGGAGTTTAAGGGTGAGAAGAGATTAACTAGGAAAGTAGTAAATAACAATTAAATAAATAATTAATTGAACTAAGTGAATTCTGCAATGATGAAGTAATCTCAATCTTTATTTCCGGTCATGTACATGTCCAAGTACGTCACACTTGAATAAAGGATGTCGTACAATTACATTCATCACATTGCGGGCATACACTAGGAGGAGAAGGGTTGAGAGGAAAAACAAAAACTAAAATCAAAACTTAACTCTAGAAACTAATGACTAATGCCCAAAACCAAGTGTGCTACCTTTTATTTATAGCCTCACACCAAAACCACGATATCGCGTACGCGATATCGCATGCAGGCTATGATATCATGGCCCCAATAACTAGGCTCCGATAACTGGGCCTAACAAACCATGTATCTTGTATCAGGGCTTTGATAATAGGGCTTCGATAACTGGGCTCCAATAACTGGGCCTGATAGACCATGACTCATCAACTTGCTTTGTTTGCCCATTTTGTTGAGGATGATAAGGAGAACTTATATTTAATTTAGTACCTAGAACTGCCTAAAACACCTACCAAAATCTTAAGATAAACTTAGGATCTCTATCAAATATTATTTTAACTTGAATCCCATTTAATCTAATAATCTCCTTCATAAATAACTTAGCAATAACCTTAGTAGTTGCGCTAGAATGGGTAGTAAGAAAATGAGAAGATTTTGTTAGCAAATCTACTACTATTAGCATAGCATCATGTTTCCTTCTTATCTTTGGTAATCCTAAAATGAAGTCCATGCTAATAACCTCCCACTTCCATTATGGTATGTCATGAACATGAAGTAGTCCTCCTAGTTTCTAATGTTCTGCTTTAACTTGTTGATAAATTAAACGTTTAGAAACAAACCCAACTATCTCTTATTTCATCTTAGGCCACCAATATCGTCTTCTTAAGATTTTAAGTATTTGATCATCCCTAGGATGCATCTAATATCTACTAGTATGAGCCTTTTCTAATACTTTTTTATCTTACTACTTTGCGTACATATAATCTACCTTTGAATCTTAACTTACCTTTATCTCCCTTTATTAAATAATCATAGAAAATTTGACCTAATTTCTGAAGCTTTTCTTGGCACCATGTGTCTAACCTTTGTTCTTCAATACTCTCATCCATTAAACTTAATTTCACAACCAATATATTTATCCTTTTAGTTTTCTACTAAGTGCATTTGCCATGACATTTGCTTTTTGAGGATGATACTTAATATCAATATCAAAATTTGCAAGTAATTTAATCCATCTTCTTTGTAGCAAATTTAATTGTACCTGGGTCATAAGATATTGCAAACTCTTATGATCTATCCACAAGATTAGTTTCTCTCTATACAAATAATGTCTCCATATATTTAGTGCAAAAATAATAGTTGCTACCTACATATCATGCACAAGATATCTAGCTTCATGGTTCTTTAATTATTAAGAAGCATAAGTAATAACATGACCTTCTTGCATGAGGACACATCATTATCCTTCACTTGAAGCATCATTATACACATTTAATGATTGTCTTGGAGTTGGTAATACTAAAATAGGAGCTAATGTGAGTTGTTTGTTTAATTCTGAAAATTCTTCTTCACATTTTTCTATCCATTAAAATGACCAATCTTTCCTTAATAACTTTGTTAAAGGAAATGTAATTCCAGCAAAAATCTTTAATGAACCTTTGATAGTAACTACCTAAACCCAAGAAAGTCCTTACTTCTATCATAGTACTATGCCTTGACCAATCTTAAATTACTTGAGTCTTCATTTCATTAACTATTATCCTTGCTTTTGATACTATGTGACCAAGAGATTGTACTTATTTTTACCAAAATAAGCACTTAGAGGGTTGCACATATAACTGATTTTCCCTCAAAAGTTGTAATACTTTTTCCAAGTGTTCTGCATGTTCCTCATCACTCTTAGAATATACCAAAATATCATCAATAAACACTATCACAAATTTCTCTGAATAAGGCCTCAATACATTATTCATTAAATACGTAAATACTGCAAGAGCATTCATTAACCCAAATGGTAATACAAGAAATTCATAGTACCCATATCTTGCCCTAAATGCAGTCTTCGAAACATCTTCTTCTTTAATTCTAAGTTGATGATATCCAAACTTTAAATCCATTTTAGAAACTATAGTTGCATCCCTCAACTGATCAAATAAATCATCTATTCTAGGTAGAGGATATTTATTCTCAATAGTAACTTGGTTCAACCATCTATAATCAATGCATAGCCTTAAATTCACATCTTTCTTTCTCATAAACAATACTGGCATACCCCAAGGGGAAATACTAGGTTAAAAAAGACCTTTGTCTAAAAGTTCTTATATTTGTATCTTGAGATTTGCTAATTGAACTAGGGACATGCGATACGGTAAGTTAGAAATTGGTTCTATTCCTGGTTTAAGGGTGATTTCTACCTCTATTTCTCTTTTTGGTGGTAACCCTGGTAACTCTTCTGTAAATACATCACGAAATTCATTGACTACTGGAATGTTAACTATATCACCCTCCATATTTTCACATTTGACAACAACCATAAAATAGCTATGTCCTTTTCCAACCATTCTCACAAAATTCTAAGAGGAAATCAAATCAACTTTAATGAATCTTCCTTTAGCTACGACCAAGACTTGTTGCCCATATCCTGACTTTATTTGTACAGTCTTAGTCTTGTAGTAAAGACAAGCATTATATCTACTTAACCAATCAATTCTTAAGATAATATCATATTCTCCCAATTCCATAATAAAAAAATTTGCATCCCATTCCTTATCTTGTATTCTTAATGGAAGCTTCCTACATACATATTATACTATGTATCCACTATGTTCCATAGCTTGAACAAATAACGAAATTTCCAATATTTCAAATGACAAATTTAGTACTTTCATTATTTCATTATTAATAAAAGAATGACTTACTTTAGGATTGAAAAGACTACGGAAAGGTTGTGCATAAAGCATCCCTTTAGTCTCAACCATAGTGTTAGGTTGCTCCTTTATATGTCTCTCTGGAATAGCATATATCTAGCCCTGATTCATAGGTCTTCCACCTCTTCCTTGATTATTGCCAATTCCTTGATTCTCCTAAGCCACCCTAGGATTATTAGTAATTCCTCCTCTATTTTCTTTGATAATTCTAGGAATAGAAATCATATGTTCCATGCTCCTGTTCTGCATAATATTCTCTTTCTAAAGCAACTTTGGATAGCCCTTTTTAATATGGCCAACTTTCTTACAATAAAAGCAAACATTGGATCCTTGTGAAATCCTAAAATTAAATGGTTGAGCTAGTCCATTAAATCCTCTAGTTTGTTTTTCAATTGATCCATTAAATCCTCAAGGCTATTGCTGAACTAGACCATTAATTTCCCTAGACTACTTGAATTTTCCTTGATCAATCCCAATCATAAATCCTTTATTCTTTTTTTTTTCTCTTCTTGTTGTATCCTCCATCTACTCCCTTTCAACAATAATGGCTCTAACTCATGCTTCTTCATAATTATCCAAAGCTAATGCTGCAACTATGGTTTTGATGGAAGGTCTTAATCTTTTTACAAATCTTTTAGTATAAATAGCTTCATTTTGTGAGACATAGGAAACATACTTGCATACTTCAATAAACTTATTATCATACTCACAGATAGTCATAAATCCCTAAATAAGCTAATTAAACTAGTCTTCTTTCTTCTCTAGGTACATCTTAGAGAGATAGCTATCCTTAAATACTTTGGTGAATTACTCCCATTCTATCTCTTCATCTTCCTAATGCCTAACTCTTTGCTTAGCCTTCCACCATTACTCAACCCCACCTTCTAGCTAATAGAAGGCTAAAGAGGTTTTTTCTATGGTATTACAATATAAGCTACAAAATTCTTTTTCAAATCCCTTCAACCATTCTATAGCAATAATGCGATTTTTAGTACTTTAAAAGGTAGGTTGATTTAGCCTTCTAAAACTATCAATTAATCTTCTCTACTCTTGATCACTTCCTTCATTCCTAAAGCACTCATTGTGATTGTTTTGACTTTGATTTTGAACAAAGATCAATAATTGCTCAAATACTGGATTTGGAGTTGTGTGAGAATTTTGAGAATTTTTTGGTGGGGTATCATTAATTGATATTGTTCCCTGCATTTTGTATTGAAACAAGTTTATAAACTATGAATCAAATAATGTCTAGATGAATTCAATACTATCTAAGGAAAAATCCATTTTCTAATACAACTGTTGTACTACCCCTATTAATTATCTATAAAATATCCTACAAACAACTAATGGGGATGCTATGAAACCCTAAGGATCTAGATTTAGCCTCGACTTACTAATTCAAAGGAAGCCATAAAATAAATAAAATTATTAATTAAGAGCATAAATTTAGTAAAGCGATATAGCATAGCAAAATTTCATAATACTTGCATAAGTAATTAAATAAAATTTATTTAGAGAAAAGAGAGATTTATGTAGCCACAAAAATTTAGATGTCTAAAAATTTCACTAATTATAATATAAAATAGTATGTAAAACAATGATTCTCATGACACTTTTTTCACATCAATAGGACATCTAGAAATAAAGTTATTTTCATTTTAATTTTATTAAATTAAATAATAAAATATTGATATAAAGAAGAAAAGTAAATTTAAATTTTCTTGAACATATAGCATGGGCTAAAATGAAAAATGTTTCTTGCAATCTCACAGTCCCAATGACAAAAATTCATATCTATCATACTTTATTATTTATTCACAAAAATGGGTACATGGTTCAAGTACTCCAAAAGTGTACAAGGTTTCTATTTTACAAAAATACAAAATATATAGAGGTTATTTTTCAAGTTGAGAGGGTCCATCTTGTACAAAATTGGTTCATCTTTCGTCCTATGTCCTTCTTCTGACTCTTCCATTGAAGTGCATGAGAAGCCAAAACTCCTCAAATAAGAAAGTTTATGGATCAAAACTCTCAAGATATGGGCTCATGAAAGGTTTCCAAAAAAATATAAAAACAAGGTTGTAAGGTCCAGAAATGCCACAAATTTTCTTGAAATCCAAATAAAATCTAAATATCCAAAAAATATATGTATATTTTAATTATTTAATTCTTTCATGTCTAAAGATATCACAATTTGTTCAGCAAAATTCAAAAAATGTATTTTAATTAGGCATGTTCGAAGGCTAGGTCTTGGTTACCCTCACTACCAAAGGAACTCATTGACAACTCTTGGAATAACCTCACTACTATCATTGGATTAGCTTCGTGATTTCAAACAAGTCACTCATGGTTGGGTCTTCACAATATCCTTACTACTGACATCCTTAATAGCTAAGGCACACATATCATTGGAAGGATAGGTTTTGACTATGCCTCATCATACACCACTAGACTCAACTCCTTAGTGTCATGATCTCAACTAAATCCATAGCCTCACATGAACTTATAAATCAAAATCCACAGTAGGAAATCCATCCAATGACCTTTGTTTCTGTGGGATGGGTCTCACTAAAAAACACTCCACTAGTACATGTAAACGAGGGCATTTAAAAGATTTGTGGCTTCCACAACCAATTGAGCCAAATTGGCCTCACAAATATTATTGTTTTATTCTAAAAGTCCAAAAAGGTGCCTAAGATGGCCAAAATCCCATAAAATTTCAAATTTCACAAAATTCTTGAAACAATGTTTATGTTATGAGCAGATCCAAAATATTCATAAAACATCTAGGGACAAGTTAGGCATGACTTCTGCAATTTCCAAAACTTACCAAAAGACAAGAAATTGTATGAACAAGATTAAAATATTGTTTTTCAAAAAAGTCCAGAATTACAAAATTTTAGGAGCATCTTGGCATATTAATTAAAATTATAGATGAATAACAGAAAATTAAGAAGCAAAGAGGAGAGATGAAGAATCCATAATGATATGGGCTAGCCATGTGAAAGGAAAATAAAATAAACTTCCTTAATTGTGTTGGCAAGGCATCCAAAATTTTCTTATGTCTTCTTTTTCTACTTAATGCTCAAATCAGCTTCAAAACAAAGTAGAAAGGGTAAAAAGGGTCTTTTTAGAAAAATGTAATGGAACATAATTTTTTTAAAAATGATAGTGGAGAAAAAAGCCCAATGGTGAAAACATACGGCAAAAATATCCAACGGGTGGAGGAAAAGGTAGAGAGGTACTGGAAAAAAAGAGTATCATGCATAATATGCATATAACACATATATGCGCTTCTTTTCTTCTTCGCACGTTAATGTGCTTTAATCGATATTGACTTCCTTTTTAAAAAAAATGATTTTTTTTCCAAAATTATTTTCATGAGTTCTTTTTCTAATTTCTCTCATTGCTAATACCCTCACACTTAAACACTCATAACACATGCATTGAGACTCCAAATCAAATTCCATGTGAACCTACGGGATCCTTATTAAGTATTTTATCTAATCATATGCTAAAATCTTATTTAGGCATTACTTATCATGATCACCTAGTTTAAATGCCAAAACTTCTATGGTATTTTTGGCAAGCTAAAAACGTGATATCTCAAGAATCATAACTCCAATTCTCATGAACTAAGGGTCAAAATCCATATTTTCTAATCTCCTAGACACATCCGTAAGGTCAAATTCTAGGTAGAACATCATTCTAAGGTACTTCCTTAATAGAGCTCATTTATGCAATAGTAAATTATAATTAAAAATGAGCTTCAAATCCTAGTTTAATGACCAAAAGTTATAAGAGATATGTTTTGGGTAGGGCTTAGGTTCAAATTTTCTCTATGAACAGAGTATTATATAAGCACATGCACATAATAAAATAGAAATAAAATAAAAATTGCATGACTAGATGTGCATAATAAAGCATAAATGTGCATACAAAAATAAATATGCATCTCCAAATACTTATAAAGGCACGATAACCAACAAAAGAAAAACTTCTTGGGGTAATTGGATATCAACATTTAATCATTAAATATAAAGTAAACCTATGATTGAGATCTAGCAATAGTAGAATAAAGGATACAAAACTTTAACAAAACATCCAAGCAAGTAATGTAATAATAATAATAATAACAGTAATGATAGTAACTAGTAACAACAACAATAATAATAATAGTAATGATAGTAATGTATTCCTATGGTTTAACCAAGAATATTATAGATAATACATTGAAACGCATTTGACAGTATTAAATAATTAATCATATGCATTAAATTAAATAACTAAACCTTGCAAATTCTTAGGTTGTAATAATAGTGCTCTCCACCATAAATGTAGCATTTTAAACCTAAATACCTCAAACAATATTGAGAGAATCCTTCAAAACATGATTGTTTGTTCCACAACTCTTGTTGTTCTTGGGAAGCTTAATGTTTTCCATGCTACTAGGATGAGCTGTGTTTACCTAGAGCTAGATTAGCATAACAGCCTCTAAATTTACTAGAATTCACATGTCCATCCCCTCTCCAAGATTTATTACTCTCTTTCTTGCTCTTGGGCAGCTATTCCATTCCACTCTTATCCTTCTTTTCCACATTGTAAGTAGTCAAATTGCTAACTTGGATGGCCTACCTAAATCCTATGATTTTATGAATTTTGAGTTCATGCTAGACCTAAGGTTTGAGGCCATTCAAAAATAGTTTGTACTACTGACTTTTTAGAGTAAAAGATAATAATATTCTTTATTATATAATGGGAGTTTATTTTAATAAAATATTGTAAATTTCTAGATTGATATATAGTTGTAATGTTATTTTGGCCCTTATATATATATATATATATAGTCATTGGGGCTACATTGTATTATATTTAGTAAACTTTGCCTCAATTGTCACACATATATGTTAGGGAATCATCAAAATTTGTATCAAAGAATCATCAACATAAGTTTAGTAATAATTTGACTACTTCATCATTGATTCATCAATTCAATAACATCAATCATCATTATTTACTTAATCTTGAAAGCTGAATAGTTAGAATTGGGGATATTCACTATTTCAATCATATATAAGTCATTTTACAATATTTTTCAATAATTTTAGATTTATTGGAAACCTAAAATAAGTGGTTACCTGCAACTAAAGCTTTAGTTCAATATATTTTGTAGTTTGGAAGAAATTAGCTCTATAATTTGGCATATTTTCTGAATCCTAAATTTTTACTAGAACAAGTGATAGTAAATGATTATATTATTTCCCCTTCCTCCCATAACTATTTGATGTGATATTAGATTTATTTACAAGCTAATATCTGTGGGAATGTTCACTTAAAATTTTATTATAAAAAACTTAACAACTTTTTAGTTATCAACTTTCAAATTTGTATTGCCAAAATTGCTACAATTTTTGATAGATTGGAAACAACATATCATAACCTCATCTTCTAGATATCTTTTGTAGTATTTCCTTTTTTCAAATTATAGAGAACTTCCTAAGATTTTCAAAAATACAAATTTTAGTAACTAACTCTTTGTAAAATCAAGATAATTAAGTAATTCTTTCACTCCCTAAAATTACTTCACTTGGTATTAGAGTGCCAAGTTCACCTATAAAAATGAGTACAAAAGACATAGCTAGATGCTCCATCATCTTTGATGGCTCTCAAAATTTCAACTTATGATCAAGGATGATGAAAGACATCATTAAACATAATGACTATTTGGAAATAGTTGAAGTAAGTTTTGAGATCATCCATGATTTTGAATATTTCACCATATTACAAATCAAAGAATATGAAACAAATAAGAAGAATAACAATTTGGATTCCATGATGCTATTTGCTAGTGTCTCACAAGTTATTTATGGAAAATACAGTCTTCATACTATTGCTAAATAAGTGTGGGATAATCTCCAATTAGAATTCAAGAGGAGCTTGGAAAATCAATAATTGTAGCAACTAACCTACAAACAAAAATTTTATACCCTAGAAATTTGAAAAAATAAAAGTGCTAAAGACTTCTTTATTAGAATGTATGATGCCTTATGAAAAATAGATAAATTTAGATGTGGATATACCAACAAGCAAAAGGTTCAAATAGTTGTTCAAGCTTTATGCATAGATTTAATATTTAAATATATGATGGAAAACATTAATCTTTTAAATGACTTCAACATGTTTAGTATCAGTGAATTAGTTGGTAAAGTCAAAACACTATAGTTGCAATGTTATTTTCACCTCAATTCATATACATATTTAATTTTTTATTTTTTATTTTTTTGTTATTGGTACTATATTGTATTATTTTTGGTAAACTTTGCTTGACTAGATACATATATATATCAAAGGCCTCTATTAGAAATTTGTATTAGAGAATCATCAACATAATTTCAGTATGAATTTGACTATTTCATCATCAATTTTTTAACATTCATCAGCTTATTAATATTCATCAACATCATTCATCATTATTTACTCAAACTTGGAAGTTAAACAGTTAGAATTAAGGATATTTACTATTTTAATTATATCTCAATCATTTAAAAATATATTTTAGTAATTCTAGATTTATTAAAAAGTTAGAAAAATTGCAATGTGTTGCTAAAATTTTAGTTCAATATCTATTGCAATTTCAAAGAAATTTGTTCTATAATTTGGTAGATTATTTGAATCTTGAATTTTTACCAAAATGAATGATAGTTGATAAATCATGGTTCAACTACATTGACAAGGTTGCATCAACACATCCCCATCAACGTGCACTAGTCAATGCAACCTCGTTGATGCATGGGAAGATGCGTTGATGCATATGCATCGACAAAATTTCTGTGTCTACTTATATAAATGCACACACCCATCACATTTATGGCATTGTAAGTTCAATAGAGTAACTAGGTTCTTGCAATTTGATTTTGTAGGAGTTAGAATATTTTCCAAGTACCCACAGTAGGACTAAAAGGATTGTGCAGTTCTTCATTTGAGCATGTTGTACCTAAGTGCATTAATGTAACCAATAATAAAGACAAGATTCTTGAAACTCCTTATAGTACTTGGAATAGATTAGATTTACTTTCAATGCACTTTACTTTCCATGTACTTAGTTAATATTTACATTTCATGTACATTAAACAATCGACAGAATGAGCATGACCAATTTCAAGTGTAGACACATATTTTCTCCATGATCCTAGCAATGTTAGTGCTTGGTTCACCTAGTAGCATAACACTTGGTAATCCCAGTAGTGGATACATGAATTTAGGATGTGTATGAAAAGCTAGAAACAAACACTCATCACCCTTAGACTAGTTTAGACTTTAATTGGATTAAATAATTAAATTCTCTATTTTCATTAATATTAGTTTAAGGCCATAACAACATCAACCATCATATGCCTCACCTTGGACTAAATCATACATGACAACGCTACCACTAGTCCAAGTGGCAAAACAGCAAACTACAATCAATGACTAATGATCTAGATGCCAGAACTAGTCCCATCCATAGAATTCAACTAGATTGCACATTAATGCTCATGATTCATATGGTTGGGCATAGGGTGTACCCGTTGCTCATCATTGGTGTTGTTGCCAGGGACGATGCTAGTTATCTAGATTAGTTATATTTTAAATGATTGCTATAAAGGATATCAATGATTTATCTTTTTGAAATATTAATATGTTAATTCACACACATCATTAATTGAAAACATGTCTCCTTCACATAGGATCAATAATGGAAGAAATGTGATATGCACATCAAACATACCAAAGTAACATCTTTCCAATAATGGGATCTTTCCCCGAAGTTTTGGCATGTTTGGGAGTGTCTTGGAATCATTTTGATGACTTTAGGATGTTCTGGGGGCTATGGGGACTTGTTTGGAGATGTTTGGAGGTTCCAAGCCCAAAATAAGCATCTTTAACTTTGACCCTGGTAGGATAGACGTTTTCATTGATAGTTAGATGTCTACACTACATATTAGACATTTTTTCACCTCAAAGATGTCTTCTTTGATAACTTCTACACTCAGGAGAGACGTCTCCTATTTTCCCAAAACATCTATTTCAAGACCTTTGCACTTAAGAAAGACACCTTCCAGAAATTTTAGCGAACATTAAATAGAATGATAAATTGAAGGGAAGATGAAGAGACAAGGGGAAAAAGGTAGAAATTGATCTCTTGGGCCTTCAATTTAATCAAGAGAGTCAAAAGAGAGTCTAGAGAGAGAAAGAGAGAGTGTAGGGAGTTGAGAGAAGATTAGAGAGAGAGATAGAGTCTTGGCATGGTGCCTTGATCATCATCCATGTGAGTGTGTGTTTTCTTTGATTGAGTGTGTGAGAGTTGGATTGAATCTCTTATCTTTCCTTGGGAATTGTGCTTTCTTTCATATGTAAATTTTCCATTTGAGAAAGAATAGAGCTTTCATTTTCCTTTTCTTATTCAAATTTTTTGTTTTGTGACTTATTGAGAGAGCTTGGATTATGGAATACATGGAAGCTCCTCATCAGATTAGTATCAGGGCAACTTGGAATTGAAGACAACTGCATTCAAGTGGATAATTCTCATCTCAATTGCAAAGAATCACTCCAAATTCTCAAGCTTGGATGAACTCTCTCTTACTACTTATTCTACTCATCCTAGGGTTTTAAAATTTTCCTAAGATCCCTATGTTTGTCATATCTTTGAAGAATTGGAAAATAATTGTGGAATTGGACACCCATTGGCTTGTAATAGCTAGGGTTTAAGATTTTATAATCATTTCTCTTAAGATCTAAGAAATTATTATCTCATTCCTTGATAAATCTTGAAAATTTCACCTTTTCTAGTAGAATTTTGAGAAAATTTCCTTTTAGATCAATTTTCATAATGCCTTCAAAGAAGAAAAATATTCAAGCTTTGTTAAGAGGCATGGATGATATGAGAAATTCTCTTGAGCTCATTGTTGAGAAAATTGAAAAGCTTGAAAAGAATAAAGGACCTACTTCTTCACCAAAAGCATCCAAGCAAGGGTACAAGTCATGCAATTCTTCATTAAGACCTTCTTCAAGACATTCCTCAATGTCATCCCTTGAAGATGATATTCCTTTTTAAGATGAATACTTTGGAGAAGGAGAAGCTCAAGATGATGCTTTTCTTCATGCTCCTAGTGCTAAAAATAAGTCTCAAGGCTTCAATTTTCCTAGGAATGGAAGAAAGGAACTTCCTTATAAGCCTCAAAGGAAGCAAGGTGAAAAAATTGAAGTCACTCATAAAAAAGCTTTTAGACATGCTTCATGAATGCCTCATGTTGAAGTCAAATCTCTTAATGCATGGAAGGAACTAAATATTTTCTCTCTTGGCTGAAAATGATTAACAAGTACTTTGAACTTGAAGATGTGGAAAATCATTATAAGGTGTCTTTTGCTAAAAATAAATTGGAAGGCATAGCACTTGTATGGTTGGAGAAGGAAAGTCATTCTTACAAGGTGAATAATGGTACTCCTACCAAGGATTGGTATTTAATGCAGTTCATCCTCACGCAAAAATTTGATAAGACTCATCATGGACAAGAGGCCATTCAAAAATTGAAGTACCAAAGGCAAGGTGATAACAGTGTGAGGGATTACTACATGGATTTTTGTAAGTCTTTACAAATTGCAAAAGTTCATTGGGATGATTATGAATAGGCATCTAACTTTCAAGGAGGATTTAAAAGGGAGTATCAATAAGAGCTAACCTTCTATGAGCCCCAAACATTGGATGAGACTTTTGAATTAGCTCTTAAGGCTGAAAAAAAACTTCAAGGCTATACTAAAGGTACTAAATATTCTAAGGTCAAGAACTCCAAAACTTTTAAAAGTGAGAAAGAAGCCAAGGAGAATGGAAATGCTAAGGAAGACGCCAATGAGAAGCAAGAGAAGTCCAAAGAGGTTCAAGATTCCAAGAAGGACTACTCCAAGTATGGAAAGGATCAAGGAAATTGTTATGCCTCCAACCTTCAATGGTTCAATTGTGGTGAAAAGGGACACAAAAAATGGAAGTGTAATAAGCCAAAGGTTTCCAAGAGAAAGGAACTCCAAATCTTAGAAAAGGAAGAATCCTCCAATGAAGGTAGACCTCTTTTGATTGAAGATGTAGCAAAAATTAATTCTTGGACTTTTATGGAAAATGGAAATGTTAATCAAGGAAATGAAGAAGATGTAAGGTTTGATGAAGTAGAGATCAATGAGAAAATGAGTTCTCAAGTATCTCTTATTAAGCAAAGTAGTGCTCAATACTCCAATGTTTCAAGGAAGGAAATCAAGGGCTTCATCAAAGGGACCAAGAGATCTTCAAGGTTAAAGATGGTGTATGCTACTAATCAAGGAGAGTTCCTACCTCATGAGTCATGGGAGGTAAAGGATCCAAGACAAAGGAGTGGTAAGGATCAAGGAACTTCTCTAAGAAGGGTTAAGAGCATTACTAGAAGTTATTATTTTCATACTTTTTACATACCTTGTGGCAAGGAAAAAAAGATTCTAAGCCAAGTTGAGGCAATCTCATGGGAGATCAAGGAATATTCTAGCCAAGGTATATTGAAGAATGATTACGTTGATGATGTTTTTGATGAAAATGATGTTAAATCCATGGAGGAGAGTTTACCTTTTAAGTTGGGATCTCTAAAATGGGATGAAGAGCTTGTTGATGATTCCTTTGAAGACAAGAATACATTGGAATTGCAAACTCCTATTTGGGATCTTGAACCTTCAACCTTTGATGAGATTGGGCAACAATATGTTGAAGATCAAGTTGAACCAAAGATGCTTGGGAGAAGCCATGAAGAGGTAAGTGTGAGCTTTACCTTGTTGATGATAGTAATGTCTCTCATGTTGAAGCTATTGTGATGAATGCTAGTTTTTCACTTCATCTTGGTAGTGATTTGTTCAATTGTAATGATGTACATCATACTTAGTGTAGTGATTGTGATAAAATTGGGAGTCATGTTGTGTGTGATGAGAGAAATGTGATTTTTGATGCCATTTCTAGTGAGAGGAAAACTAATAATGGTAATGTGTTTGATGATGATGGCTATTGACATAGTCATTGTGAGAAGATCATTATTGATGTTGGTGAAGACATTAATAATGATATGATTTTCTAGAAATTGGATATGTTTTCTATACATTATAACAAGGATAAATTTGTCAATGGTGTTGATGACCTTGATTGTCTTGGCTGTGAAATGGATGTGTAGCATGAAGACAATCTACATTATGGTATTGATGGTGAAGGGAAGCTAAGTGGTAATATTCCAAACACCAAGAAGAAGAAGGTGAAGAAGAGGAAAAAGGATGGAAGAAGGGAAATTGATTTGAGAAGACCTAATCCTTTTGAATTTCCTTACTTTTCTTTTCTTGCAAGTCATGGAAGAAACACATGGGATTTGATGCTCTCAACATGGAAACATGATGAAGCCTTTGAGGGCAAACACCATATCCACTCTTGTTTCATGAATTTCTCCATTTTGATGTAAGCACAAAATTGTGCTAATGTGTATGTTGATGTGTGTTATGCAAACATTGTGTTGTGTGTTTACATGTTTGTGAAATAAGTTTGGGTGGTAGAGACAAAATGTTGTAAGCTCTAACCATTCCATGTGTGTTGTGCTTTGGTTTTTGTGTGAATTGTAGCCTATGTGAGGGGGCAAGGGCTACCCCAAGCATAAAGGCATCTTGTGTGGAAATCAAGAGTCTTTTGAAGGAGGAGGGTGCTAATGTGGACATCAAACATGCCAAAGCAACATTTTTCCAATGATGGGATCTTTTCCTAGAGTTTTGGTATGTTTGGGAGTGTTTTGGAGCCACTTTAATTATTTTAGGATGTTTTGGGAGCTATGGGGACTTTTTTGGAGGTGTCTAGAGGTTCTAGGCCTCAAAATAAGCATCTTTAACTTTGACCCATGCAATATAGGCGTATTTACTAATAGTTAGATGTCTACACTACATAGTAGACATCTTTTGTACCTCAAAGACATCTTCTTTGATAACTTTTGCACTTGATAGAGACATCTCCTATTTCCCCAAGACATCTACTTTGAGACCTCTGCAGTTGGGAAAGATTTCTCTTGTTTCTCAAAGACATCTTCCACAGACTTTAATGAACATTCAATTGAATGATAAATTGGAGGGAAGATAAAGAGAAAAGGGGGGAAATGTATAAATAAACCTTTTTGGCCTTCAATTTAGTCAAGAGAGTCCAGAATGAGTGTAGGGAGTTGAGAGATGAGTAGAGAGAGAGAGAGATAGTCTTGGCATGGTGCCTTGATCATCATCCATGTGAGTTTGTATTTTCTTTGATTGAGTGTGTGAGAGTTGCATTGAATCTCTTATCTATCATTGGGATTTGTGCTTCCTTCCATATGTAAATTCTCCATTTGAGAAAGAATAAAGCTTTCATTTTCCTTTTTTTATTCAAATTTGCTATTTTGTGACTTTGTGAAAGCTTGGATTATGAAATCCATGGGAGCTCCTTATCAAAATGATAGGATTCATACTGAAGAACGCTGAATAGAATCACTAAATGCAGGGGTCTCATATGCTCATTTAGATCCTTACTACACTCAAAAACTATGTTCAACCAATGCAGACAACATTAGAGGATACAGAGTAAGTCCTAGAAAAAGGAGGTTCTCAAGGCCTAGAACCTCCTCCAAATCTAGAAGAGATAAATCAAGGGACCATTGGGGAAGATATAGGAGCCATGGCAATTCTCACAGTTCACCATCTTCCTCTTCTACTTCAACATCTAATTCTGATGAAGATAAATGTAGTTATTGGAGATAGAAGTAGAAATCAAAAATTGGATTAAAGACATCACAATGAGCATAAACAAGACCATCAATATCAAACAAATAGAAGTAGTGATTATCATGATGACATGTCTGATGATAATGAACCCTTTTTGGCTACTAAGAGCATGATACAGATTAGGGAGGCAATCTAAATACCCCATAGGCATTAAAAGGAAAGCCACATCAAACGATTAGATATGAATAACATTCTTAGTTTTGAGGGCAACTATAATTCTAATACACAACATTATTTACAAGCCTTCCATGATGCCTGTGTCTTGTAGAACATCGAAAGTGAGTAACAAAAGCTTAAGCTCTTCCCTAAGAGACTAATAGAAGAAGTCGAAAGTTGGTATAGGTCGTTGGAGCCAGATTTAATCCACCGATGGTTCACAATGCTTAAGCTCCTCAATGAAAAATACCAAACCCATGAGAGAGTGTATAATCTAAGAAAAAAATCCAAGGATGGACCCTCATGGCTACTATGTTCAGCAACCTATTTCTCCAACTGGTTCTACTTCCTCTACCTCAAATCACTACTACCACTCTCCTAAATATCATCAACCTATAACATCTCCTATGGGATCATCATCTCACACCTCTTATCCTCTAGCACATCCTCACTAGTCTCATAATTTTCTCCATCAGATGTCATCCTCAACAATGCAGTAAGGCCTAGCACCACAAACTTAAAAGAAGAATGTCACTTATGCTATATACATAGATCTTACAAAAGCCTCAAAAATGTCCTTTCTTTAGGATAATTTCCATGCATGCACATAAATCTTGTAGACCTACTAGCTCATCAAAACCAACATCAGGCCAATCAGGTACAACATCCTTTCTCACAAAAACAATGCCTTCTAATCCTACACAAGAGCCAACAACTGTCCTTGCTCCAATGCAAAAGGTAAAAGATGAACCTATCATTGTGGAAAGACAAAAAATTCCATGCATTACTAATAATGATAAAGGCTACAAGTGTGGGTCAAAAGTTCAAAAATATAACACGATCCCTATATCAACCCACAAAAAAAATTAGGAACAAGTGTGTGTGCATAGCCACGTCTACACAATAGCCACTAAACCAAAAGACACCCAGTGGCTCAAAAATAAGATTGCCAAACCGTTTAAAAAATGCATGAAAACAACCAACGCACTTTCTAGTTCTTATTCCAATCATGGGCTTAGTCATGGAGGAGATCCCTCATCTTGAACCAAGAACTAATAAGTTCATTTTCACTTCTTTTTATTTTATACCATCTTTAGTACATTTTTTCTTTCTTGAATATTTTATAAATTTTTCTTATATTTTGCTTTACTTTATTTGGATTTCTCTTAAGTTTTTCTTGTTTTTCTTTATTACCACTAGGACTTGGTGCAACTATAGTTGCTAATCTATGGTGATTTGTACTTTACATTGTTATTTGATTACAAATGTCTAGATTCCATCTTTGAATTTTTATGTTGATAAATGAGACATTGATTCTTTTCAGTGAGTCCATGTCATCCACCGATCCACACAGCTTTATGGCATTCCCTTTTTAAGGAAGTTTGAGGTCCCTTCTTAAATACAACTTATAATGAATTTGTGACCTTGGTAGTTTTCAAACTTGGGATAAATTAAATTGATAGAGAAGGATGTGACTTCAAGGGGATTTAACACCTTTAGTACTTGACTACCGTCTGGGTTGTATCAGTATCTCCATGGATCCTTTGTCATTCCTATGTCAACTAATAACAAAAAAAATAATGAGAATCCAAAGCACATTCCTTAGACTCAATAATGAGCTACAAGCACTAGTTATGGGGCTAGAAAGACATGTTACCCATACCTGAAGGCACCCCTCTAACTAAGACCCTGTTCACTTCCTACTTCTCTTTTCTTCTCTCTTTGGAATGATGATTGGTTTGTGGGGATACTCTTGTACCTTGGGGGTAGAATGGTCTAAGTGTGTCAATGCAAAGCCACTAGAATTGCTTAGTCTTAATTTAAACTAAGGATGGATGTTATCAAGCCATATTAACCACATACTTCATAAGGGACTTCATTCCACACTCTCTTAGCCATCTATGCTTTCCATCAATCACCTCATTGCTTTTTCTCATGATTGTTTCAATGTCTTTGTTCAATATGGTTAAAATTCTTTGGTGGTTTCTTTAGTGATTCAGTTTTTAACTAACCAAAACCATTAATCAACCATGGGGCCCATGGACTCCTTGGTTTGAGGACATGCAAGGGCATTAAGGGCATGAGCTTGTTATGGGGAGGACCCACTTGCATACCCCTTGGTTGGGAAGGTTAAGATTCTTATTTCTTAGAAAATTTTACTTTCAAAACCTTCTAAATTCCATGTTAATTACATCTAGTTTTCACTCATTAATGAACATTCTTTGAATTAAATCTCAATTTATGTGCATATGCTAGCCCTCTTCGAGAATTTCATCATGTTCTAGGCTTTTTTGGCTTCCTCTAAACTCCAATTTTATGCCCAAACTCTTTGTTTTTACTCATTTTTAATGGGAAAAATGTTTTCCTATAGCTTTCTTGACATGACTCCATCAACGTAGTGGACTGCATTGACACATCCCCATCAACAGGATGCCATCAACACAACATAAAAAGTTTATATATACCATGGACACTTAGCCAAATTTTTGCCATTTTCTTTCAAACAAGGAAGAAGTTTTTACTATTTTCAAAGCCCAAAACCTTCTAGAGCACATAACTTTCATACCACTTACTTGGTTAACCCTATTCTTCATTCTTGAAACTACCATAGGTGAGCTTTATGTCCTAGGGACCACAAACCTTAGGTTTCTAACCAAAAATTTTCAAAATTTTTTCTAACTCACACAAGGTTTAACTAATAAAATAATATTAAAATCACTAATTCATGAAAGTTAAACCTTCCCAAAAAAATCTAGTAGCTATCCAAATAAAATAATATCAAAATAATCAATCCACCATAATTACAATTTAGCCTAAGTGTAACTGTTCAAAAGAGATAAGGTCTCAAACTATCTAAGTTGCACATCAAACACTAATCTTTGACTATGTTGTGATTATAGATGACACTAAGATCTAAATGATCACAGGAAGGAAGACCATACCAACTAAGGAAAGAGTGACCTAGGGGAGGAAGGGGCCAACAACCGGAGCAATCCCAAGAGCAAGTAGCAAAAACCCATGCAATAGGATCTCTTCAAGAGAAGCCCAAAGTGGAATCTATTTGATAGATTCCCATTGCTAAGATCAACGAATCTCAAAGAGATGAGGCACTTGGACCTAGATCGAACCTTGAGGTCACACTAATTGATGCTTGCCTAAGGTATTCACTCTAAGGAGGTCTAGAGTGCAGTTCTTCAAGAGCTAGACTTTGGCCCTTTCTTGGACTTAGCACCAAAAGAAGTCAAGACATAACTTTAAAGCTCTCCTATGTGGCCCATCCTCACTTCCATTGGGAAACGGTACTTGGGGGAAACCTATCTCTTCTGGAACAATAGTCAGGTTGATGCCGCCGTGAAAATCAAGGACATCAATGTGTCATATTCTATGGAGGCCATCTCACAAGCTCTTGAGTTGCCAGATACTAGGGTAACCTTAGTAGAAATATCAATGCAGGTGGACCAAAGGTAAAGAAATAGTGGATCCAGCGCTACTATGGAGTTGACTGCAAGGAATACAATGCACTGACTAAGGTAGAGAGAGTGTACTTCAAAATCACGGCCTACCACCTCAATCCAATGGTAAGGCCAAGCAAAATCACATCCTTCTCTACCTGTGTGTGTGTTACTCTAAGCAATAAATTCCTTGTCAATCTTCCACAACTCATCTATCTAGAGATTGAGAAGTGATTCAAGGAGAACTAGCCTAGGAAAAAGGTACTTCCCTTCCCATGTCTCATTTGCAAATTTTGCAAAGGAGAAAGTATAGCCCGCTACACCAATGACACCCTTCATCATGCTCCTATTGCCTCTTGGGTAGAGATGATGAAGGATAAGATGCCCACCAAGCTATAAGAAGAGGAGCAACCACCACTACCACTCACTAATGAGAAAATTTTGAAGGTTCATACTACCATTAAGCACATGCACAAGCTTTGTGAATAG
>MNCI01031211.1:0-10080 GCA_015680685.1 Gnetum montanum
TTGGATAAACCTTGCAGTACATGGTTTTATTTCATTGTTATTTATAGCTTTCCTAGTGCGCACGAGTACGACTTGATTACGAGCATCTACGGATGTGTACGGCTAATCAAGGAATCNGTACTGCAAGGTTTATCCAATCAAGTTCGTCTTTATTGCCATACACAACTTGTGTTCAGGTTACAAAGTTGCTCGAATAAAGAGCCGTTCACTCTAGGACTCCTACTGCGGGCACATGGGAAAAATTCTAACTCTGGAGTGTTCAAATTGCCAGAGCTTCGCTACTTCTAGCCAGGATTGGGAAATCAAGGGAGTGCTGCCTCTTATTTATAGATATGGCGGAGGACCGCAATATTGCGTACGCGATATCGCAGGGAAAGACGTGATATCACAAGGAAAGACGCGATATCGCATGGGATGCGATATCGCGGCACTATGCATGTCGCGTCTCATCAATGACAAATGTTATTAGAAGTGATAGAACAAGAGAAAGGGAAAAGAAACAAATACCCTTGTAATATTTAAAAGTAATAAGACCAATAAAAATGTAAATAGCTTACAAAGCATAGGTAATACAGCAAAGGGGTCAAGTAAGCATAGACATATGTTAGTAAACAAAACATCAAGGGTTCAGATCAAAAATATATCATGAGGTAAAGGGTATCTTACGTAGGGGTATTATAATAGAATATGGACCAGACATGACTTGACTTATGGTTAGTGTAAAAGAGTTACAATAAGATAGGACAGAGGATAAAATATGGACTTTCCATCTTAAGAAGAAGTATTAGGATGTAGTGGCTATGGTAAAACAACTCTTGGCATGCCTAATGGGTACTAAGGATACGTTATATATCTTTGGAGCTACTCTTCTAAGCTCATCACCCTTGATTAGAGAATTCTACTTTAGTCCCACATTAGTTCTCACTTCCATAGTAGTGCCCAATGTAGTTTCTTTCTCTTTCATTTGTAGTGTTGACCCGCCAACTTGTGTTACACGAATTCCAACATTCTCTTGGACATATTCTTGAGTAATGAGATTTGTGAGTGGATAGTTTGACTTTGCTCCTAGTAGTTTTTGCTATGTACATTCCCAACTCAATATTCCAAAAATAAGATTAGTGACCTTTAGATTTTCTTGGTTAAGAAGGTTCAACTAGATTAGGTTTAACTAGTGGTTTGAGTGGTCCTTATTTTTTGGCCAATTCCACCATGGTGGCCTGGGTTCATCAAGGTTATGTAGTAGTAGCCTTTGGTACTTTGAATGTAATCATTGGAACATAATTAGTTGTGAAAAATGCTAAAAAATCATCTAAGTTCCTTCAGATTCTATAACTCCATCACAAAAAATGCCAAAAAGAATGATCAGCATAAAATTAAAGGATGACATGTGAAACATTATTACGGCTAGATTCTATCTCACGCAAGTATGCAAAAATATAATAGGGAAATTTTAAAAAACCTGAATTAGACAAGTAAAATACATGTTGCCACTAGCAATAAAGGTACAATGATAAACAATATTGCAAGATCTAGGTCTACACATTAATTGGTGGTGAGAAATGACAAGAATTTGGCCTCTTGAATGAGTAACAACAAAAAAGGAGAGAAAATGAGAAAAGAAAAAAAAGAAGAAGCAAAAATCGAAAAGGAGGGAAAAATAGTAAAAACTGAGAGAAAATAACAAAAACCATAAAAAAAACTAAGAGTAGAAGGAAAAATAATACACACACATGTTTATAATAATTAATTTTATTTAATATATATTTTTATTTTTATTTTATTTAAATTATAAAAAGGATCATCACTTGGAGTCAAAGTGCTCATACCACTAAGTGAGCCTTCCAAGGATTAGTGGATGAGCGAAAACCTAACCTCTTTGAGTGGTTGCACTTGAGAAATGAACAAAATTAATATCACTTCAAATAATGGTCCCTTATATTTTATATTATTGTTTTTATTTTATTTGTATTATATTTTAAATAAAGAACTTAAAAAATAAAATAAAAATGCATGACATATTTGGGTTGGAAGGTAATGTCATGTTTGGTGATGGAGATAATGAGAGAGTTTTTACACCTTACTATTTAATCTTTGTTGCTTACAAGTGATGATAAATTCTTGAACATGTAGCTGTAAATCATCATTTAATTGCCTGTTAAATCATCATTTTTCCTCTTTAATGTTTTTAGATGGGATGCAAAGTATTTCATGAATTTTACCTTGGTAGTTTCATTAAAACAATGGTTCATACAAATAATTAATAGTCCATTGAAATAAAATGTAAGAAAAATGTGGGATTATGGATTGCTTTGGTTACCATACATGTAGATTAGGCCCCATGGGCAAAGATGCATGAACCTCTTATTCCTAGTATCATTTATGTTGTAGTAATAAGAGTCTCTAGAAGGTGGTCCTACTTGCTTCTTAACATGCATGTGCTTGTACTCTTTCTCTACTATAATATCATGAAGCTCTTGCTTTTCATGAGCAACATACACTAATTATTAAGGTGAAATGGATTTATAATCTACCACATCCTTGTTGAAGTCTTAATCAGACAATGACTTCTTCAAGGCAATAGGTGTAGCTTTCCTAGGTGATAAATAGTGTTTTAGTAGGCTATGACATCTTAGAAATCTTAGATGTGAAGTCATAGTTGATAGGGATTGCACTAATTTTAGACCAAAGGGATATTTTAATCGAATCGCAGTGTGATTTGATCATAAGCTCTGAAGATGATGTTGAGTCAATTGCCAAGAATACTTTTGTATGTCATTATGATAACAGTTTATGTCAGTGATGCAATATTGTATCTAAGATATTGTAGCTTTGCTTACATCATCATAGATATGATGTAGTAGGTCTTGGTCTTCACAATAAATACCAACATACCATCGCATCAAAAGGACAACTTTGGTTCAACGCTTAGGCAAATTCTTGTAGTTTGTTTTCTTGATCTATACTTAGTGATATAGTAAATGCTTGTAGTATGCTGTTAAGAAATTGTACGGAATTTTTTTTCAAGTGAATTGTTCTTGGGCATAGTTCATGGCTAGAAATAAAGATCAAGATTTTTTCTCACCATTGCAACATTCTACTTAGTTTACTTTACGTTTATACTTAATTCATTTTTCATTTTTCTTAGTTTAATTTTTACTTTTTAATATATATACTTGATTAAGTCATTTATAATTCCTAAGTACTTTACTTTTATAATGTTCTTTAGCATGACAGTAGAAGTATGACTGGTTTCAAATGTATAATGTACTTGTTTGGTAATCCCAATAGTGTTATTGCTTGCTTCATCTAGTAGCATAACACTTGGTAATCCTAGTGATGGTTACATAAGCCCAAGATGTGAATGGTAAATTAGGAATGGATACTTATTGTCTATAGGCTAGAATAGTTTCTTTACTTAAATTATACTTAGACTTAGATTTTGTTATTCTATTTTAATCATGTTTACACAGTCTTAGTTTGAGCCAACAACATCAATATATTATATGCCTTATCGAGAGTTAAACCATACAACTTACACTTCACTAAGTCAAAGTGAGAAGATAGTGATGATGAACTGAACCCCAACTACTAGTGAATTTACATTGGCCATTCACAAATTACGATCAAGTTGCACATGTACACTTGTGACTTGTATGATGGAGTGTTGGAATATCCAACTATTCATCATTGGTGCCATTGTTGAGGATGTGTGAATATTCACTAAGTAGATGATTTTAGAAAGTTCATTGTGTTAAAAGTCATCAAGCATATCTTTTACACTTAAACAAATTTTTCCAAAGTAAACACTTAAGGCACTAAAAATATAATATTGATTCTACAAATAAAGAGAAATCACCACATGCTAATGAAATTCATAAGAGGCATGACAAAGGATATGATGAAGAAGACTAGAGTGTGCCCATGTGAACTAGGATTTCCTATGCTTACATTGATCCATATTATCCTAATTTCATATTTTTCTTTCACTAGGATGAACAACTAAGTTGGAGAGATTTATAGGGAAACATTGTTTCACCTCTAGAATGTTTTGTACCATCTATGCTGCAAGAAACCATCATAAGGTCAAACCTTAGCCATGTATAAGAAAGGTACTTAAGAGAAGCTTAGGTAAAAAGGGATGCTACTATGGAGACAAGGCATAAGCTTGATAAAGGAAAGAAAGTATCACAAATAGTTGTCCTAGAGGAAAGAGATGATGCTATGTTCCACATAGAAAAGTTCTATCAAACCCATGGATCTTAGTCTCAAACACTAGTCTTTCATATTGAAAATTTCATCAAAATACAATTACATTTAGCTCTTGTAGAAATGCCTAGAGGAGATAAGGAAGACTTTACATTAAGGAGGAACTCAAGGCATAGAACCTTCATTGAATCAAAAAGGGATGAATTAAGGAGTCATAGAAGGAGAACTAGCTGACATCATTCTCTAACTTCTTCCTCTTCCTCCTCGCACTCCTCTAGAGAGTATGACAAGAGAGAAAGAAGAATAAGGAATCATGATAGGGAGAAATGAAGGGATCCTCAGAGACATGAGTGTTATAGAAGACATCTTGATGATGAAGAAGATGATTATGACAAAGAAGAGAAAGGAACATATATGAAGAGGAAGAGCATTATGGACATCGAAGGGGTCACCACTACAATAAAGCTCATGAACTCGAACATGATGAAGAACCCCTATTGGCCACTCGCAATATGATCAACATTGGAGAATTAGTATATATTCTAAGTAGACATGTCAAGGATAGTCGTGCAAGGCTACTAGATAGGAATAATATTTCCAAAGTTGAAGGAAAATACAATGTAGATCCATAGAACCATCTTGAAGCTTTCCATGATGCCTATGCCTTGTAAAACATTGAAAATGAGTGGCAAAAACTCAAGTTGTTTCCTAAAATACTCATAAGGAAAGTAGAGAGCTAGTATAGATCCTTAGAACCAGAATCCATTCAAAGATGAAGTACCATGCTAGAGCTCTTTAATGACAAATGTCAAAATTATTTTAGAGTGTTTAATTTGAGAAAAAAAATTCAAGGATGGAAGCAAGGAACACATGAATCGATTGATGTGGCACTAGGTAGATACTATTCATTGTTACATAGGTGCCTAGGCCATGAATTCTCTTAAAGGGAGCAACTATGACACATTGTTGATGGGGTACAAAAAAAAAACAAGAGAAAATCTTGAGATATATGCTGAAGGATGGTTATTAGAGATGATAACTCATCACATTCAAAGACTCATTGAACAAGTGGCAAAAGAAGAAGAAGAGTTAAGAAAAAGAGAATTAGCTGAAGAATACAATAGAGATCCTACTATCTAAAAAATGGATGTAAGAATATGTGAATCACAAGAAGAGGAAACCTTCGAAGATATGATCCAATAAAAGAATCTATCTATTCAAAACTCAATTAATGACATAGCAACCAAGGTAGAGAAAATGTGGAACTCAGTAAATGAGAAAATTTCCATAGCTTTGAAGATAGTAGAAGAGAAGGCTGAAAAGCCCTACACTAAATAAAAGATAAGAAGATGAGAAGAGACAATGGATGAGAACAACATAGCAATAAAGAAAAGGTTGTTGCAGTAGAGGAAGTAATGTACTTCAATTGAGAAGATGAGGAAGGATGCAAAGTGTGCCAGTATGAACATCCTAAAGAATGTTATCCTATTATGGCCCACTTACAGGAGTCTGGGGGCATATGTACTTAATCAAAAATTGTCAAGAAAAAGATGTCTAGAAGATTACCTCATTCATATGGTAACTTTAGATAGCCCTATCAACAAACATACGATTCAAGTGAGGCATATCATTAAGCATAGGAATAATACTAGTAGTGACAACAACCACAAGCATGAGGAATGCCACTACCAAGGCAGCATTATCCATATAGATAACTTGATCCCTATGGATACTATATTCAATCATGAATCTCCCTAGGGAATAATTTTTTCCATGTTTCCTCTCACTACTATCCACCAAAATATCATCAATCCACTACTTCACAAATGGATTTAAATTCTTACATGCTTCAACTAGTAATTGGTTCCTGACTTCAAACTCCTAACTTTCTATCACCAATACCACCATGGGTTATGCATGGGGAATTGGAAACATAGTCGTAACAAAGGAGTTCTACCTGGGCAGTAAGCGGACAAGAGAATGTAGTCACAAAAGAACTAAGAGCCAGGAAAAGTTTTTTTCTTTTAGGACAAGTCCAGAAAAGGTTCTAAGAATTAGTACTTCACCTAAATCGACCTCATCCACATACATTCCTCCAAAGAACACTATGCTTCCAGTACCTACAGAGAAGAAATTCACTACTATCATGCTCACATAAACAATTACACATTGGATTAAAGTAGAAGCACTTCCCAAGAAGAGAATAGATCTTGGAAGTTCCTTAGTTTACCTTCAAATAGTAGGACATAAACCATGCAAAGCTTTCTTAGACTTTGGGTTAGGAGTAAATCTAATTTGACAAGACATGTATAAGGATTAGAACCTACCCTTAAGAAGAGAAACATTCAATTAGAACTTGCAGACCAGTCCCTTGCTATTTCACTTGGACAGGTGGAAGATGTTATTACTATCATTAGTGGCTGGTCCTATCTTGCCAACTTTGTAGTCATCAATATGGAAAGAACAAAGGGGAATTCATCATAATTATGGGAAGAGGATGACGTAGAACTATAAATGCTAAGCTTAGAATCAGAGACTTATCCTTGGAATTCTCCAAGGAAGATGAAGCTAGAATCATTCAGAGCTGTAAAGTTTCATGTATCACATATAGTGATAGTTGATAAAAATTTAGGTCATGAAAGATAATGCCATTACGTCATGCAATGGATGTATAGAAGAAATGTGTGTACAAAAGTGTCTATATGTAATAGTCACTCAATAAGAAGGCATATAGTGGCTAATATCTAAAGAAGAAATCAAGTTCAAGATGTGCATGAAACTGATAAACAAAATCACAAGTGCCTCCGTGGAAGAAATAGATAAGTTAGAGTAGTTGAAAAGACAACCTCCTTGGATCAAATCATGTCATGAAGAAGATATTGAATGGAAAAGATTAGAGATATAAGAGACTTATGAACTAGAACTGTAGAATTAAAAGCCCTACCAGATACACTAGAATATGCCTTTCTAAATAACAAGAAACTAATAATTTTAAATGCCAAACTTGATAAAGAACAAAAGAGAAAATTACTAGAAGTGGTAAATAAATGGCCAAATGCATTTGCATGGTTATATGATGAGATCACTAGAATTGGTACACACATTGACCAACATTGAATCTATATAGATCTAGTTGTCAAACCATGCTACTAATCTTAGAGATGGTTGAATCCAAAGCTTAAGACAATTATCAAGCAAGAGCTAGAAAAACTACTAAAGGAAGGATTTATCTATCTAATAGTGGACAATGAATGGGTTAGCCCATTAGTCATTGTACCAAAGAAAGTGGCAAATGGAGGGTTTGTATTGATCTTTGATTATTAAACATGCTAACATTCAAGGATCATTTCCCTCTACCATCTGTTAATAAAGTCCTAGATACCATAGTAGGACACCAATATTATAACTTTCTAGATGGTTATAGTGGGTACAATGAAATTTGCATTGCACTAGAAGACTAAGAAAAGACCACATTCACGAGTCCATGGGGAAATTTTGCATACAAGAAAATGTCCTTTCACTTGTGTAATGCACCTACTACATTCCAGAGGCTTATACTTAGCATCTTCTAGAAGAAAATAGGTTGGAGTTAAAGTCTTTATGGACGATTTTTCCACATATGGGCTAGATTTTAGATATGCCTAGGACTATTTGGAGCAAGTATTGAAAAGATGTTTAGAAACCAATCTAAAGCTCAATGGGCAGAAAAGCCATTTAATGGTTTCAATATGATATATTTTTGAGGCACAAAGTATCTTCCAAACGAATAGAGGTAGATCCAAAGAAAATTAGAGTTATCCAAAACATTACTTAGAGGCCATAAACTATCAAAGATGTTAGATCATTCCTTGGCCATACAGGATATTGTAGAAGGTTCATTGAAAACTTTTCAAAGATAGCAAAACCATTGGTAGAATTAACCAAGAAAGATGTACTATTTCTATGGATAGAATAATGTCAGAAAGCATTTGAGACCTTAAAGAGAAACTCATTGAGACACCAATTCTTCGAGCTATGGATTGGTTAAAGCCTTTCCACATTATGACAAATTCTTCAAACTATGCACTAGGAGTAGTACTAACTTAATTATATGAGTAGAAAAGATCGTATTATATACACTACACTAGTTGAAGCATCATTGGAGCACAATAGAACTACATCACAGTAGAAATGGAGCTAATGACCATGGTGTATGCACTTGAAAAATTTAGACATTATGTGATCAGATACCCTATTTATGTCCACATAGATCATAGTATCATTAGATTTATAATGAGAAAACCAGTGGTTAGTCTTAGAGTGAGAAGATGACTAATTATCTTACAAGAGTTTGAAATTACCATGATTGATAAAAAGGAAATTGAAAATGTGATCATAGATCATTTATCAAGACTAAGATGGAAACCCTAAGAGAATGATGAACAAGTGTCAAATCAATTTTTTATTTAAAACTTATTCATCAAAATTGCAATGGTTAAAGACTCAACAAAGAAGTCATGACTTACTGATTACATAATGAATCTCACCAAATAAGAACTTCTTGTTGAATGAAATAAGAAACATAAGGCATAGTTCCTCCACAAAGTGAAAAAATATATGGAAATGAATAGGAACCGTTATAAGATATGCACTAATGGGTTAATAAGGTGATATGTTCCAGAAGAGAGTCAACAAAGAGTCCTACAAGATGCACATGAAGGACCTTGTAGTGGTCACTATGTAGGATGAAGGACATCACTAAATTAATGATGATTGGTTACTTTTGGGCTACCACATTCAGGGATGCACACTAGTTTACATAGTGTTTTGAAAGATGTCAAGGAGATGGAGGTCTGATAGCCATAAATGAAGGACCACAACAATGGATAAAACCATTAGAACCTTTCGACATTTGGGGAATAAACTTCATGGGCTCCGTCACACAAATGTGAAATGGAAAGTCTTACATTATAGTGACATTTGATTATTGTACAAAGTGGGCAAAAGTAGCTATAGTCAAAGATTGCATAGCCAAAATAGTTGCTAAATTCTTTCAACAATGTTTGGTGAATAGATTTAGAGTACCATGCATGCTTATATTCAAGAATGGGACTCATTTTATAGGAGCTACATTCAAAAATCTAATGCAACAACTTGGGGATGAATCATAAATTAACTACACCATACCATCCCTACCATCCCCAAGAAAATGATCAAGTAGAAGTGACCAACTAGAAGATCACATGAATATTAACTAGAATAGTTATTTGTTATAAGAAGGATTGGAGCATAAAACTTAATGATGCTCTATGAGTGTATAGATCTATCTAGAAACTTCCTATAGGGTATTTTCCATATGAGTTAATTTACGGTAAACTACCCATGCTATTGAATCAAGAAAAACTTAATACCCTTTCTACTCTTGGTATACTTAACCTCGATTTAAGCTTAGCTTAAAAATAAAAAAAAAAAAATAAAAAAAAAAAACACCTCATGAATCTTAATCTTTTAGACAGAAATTGATTGGTAGTTTAAGTGAGTAACAAAATTTAGAAAAAGTACTCCAAATATTAGCATGATGCTAGAATAATACAAGTGTCAATCAAGCTGAGCGATAAGGTCTTATATGATAATCCTAGTCATGTCTCACAAAATGCTAAATTCTAAACCTTATGGGAAGGATCCTAGATCATCCATGCTAGGTACCAATTTTGCACCATGCAAATCTACTATCCAAAAAACCCACAAAAGTTGATCCTTCTCAATATTCAATAAGGGGGGGGATGTGTCGGACCCCGAAAAGAAGTGCTATTGATATTAAAAGTGTATCAATTCATTAACCTGAATAATTCATAGGTTTGAGGGGAAGGGAAAGCTAGGAGCACTATGAATGAG
>MNCI01031218.1:23788-34216 GCA_015680685.1 Gnetum montanum
ATGCTCGTAATCAAGTCGTACTCATTCCGCGTTACTAGGAGATAAGGGTGAGAGAGAAAGTAATAAATAACATTAAATAAAATCCTATTCCATGCACTGCAAGGTTTATTTGGAAAGCTCGTCTTTATTGCCATACACAAACTTGTGTTCAGGTACAATGTTTGCTCGAATAAAGATCCGTTCACTTTGGGACTTCTACTGCGGGCACATGGAAAATATTCTATCTTTGGAGTGATCAATCTATCAGAGTTTCCCTACTTCTAGCCTAGGATGAGGAAACAAGGGAGAGCCACCTCTTATTTATAGATATTGCGGCGCACTGTGATATCGCGTATGCGATATCGTAGGGGACTACGCGATATCGCGAGGGATGCGATATCGCGACGGCCGTGATATCGCGGCCTATGCGAATTGCGTCTCATCACCTTCTATCTATGCAAAGTCTTTTGCTACTAGTCATTCCTTACTTTAATTAACTTTTCTATGCTCATTTAACTTGTTTGCAAAAATTCATTTAGTCCCAATGATATTCATGCCTCTAGGTTGAGGGACAAGTTCCAAAGTGTTTTTTTTCACAACATGTTTTATTTCTTCGTTCATGGCATTCTTCCAGTCCTCATTTCCAAGGGCTTCCTTAACCGTGAGAGAAATAGAGAAAGAAACATAGGACACTAATAAGCCATATTTTCTATTTTAGCTCTATTTCTCCTTATTCTTTATCTGAGAGGTGAATAGAGAATATCTACCATGGATCTGAACCTTTGTACTCTCCTCATTAAACCACCATTAAGGATAGCCTCTTGTTTTGTTTTTACCTCATATGTTCCAACTACTTTAGCATCAATTTCTTTTGCTTGTTTTGATGTTAGCACATCATCATCATCATCATATTCTCCTACATTCATACCTTCCTTAGCCATATTATTAGTACTCTTTGATAACTCATCAATCTTAACATGTGATGTCTTAACAATTTTTAATGGTTTTAAAATTAGACAACAATAGGCTTTTGATTGATTAGGATATCCAATAAATAAACCTTCTTGATAGTGACTATTAAGCTTATGAATACTATCTTGGTTCTTAATATTACACTTACTGCCATAAATTTTGAAACATTAAATATTAGATATTTTAACATACAACATTTGGTAGGGATTTTTACAATTATCAGCTCTTACTAATTAAGCATTTATTGATGATGTATACCGTTATTATGACTACCTCATTTCATAGATATTTTGATATATTTTTTTTTCATCATTGATTTGATCATTCAAGTATTATCCTATTTTTGTGCTCTACAACACCATTTTGCTCAAGTGTTCTTGTAGCTGAGAATTATCTCCTAATACTTGAATTTCTGCAATGTTGATAAAATTCATTTGATGTGAACTCACCTCCAATATCAGTCCTAATAGCTTTTATTTTAAGCCCTATTTTAGTTTCAACCATGTTTTTAAACACCTCAAACCATTAGAAGACATTGTACTTTTTCTCAATACATGTAAGCCAAAAAATTCTAGTATAATCATTTATAATAAGAAAAAAATATTTGCTGCTGTCAAAACCAACTATATTAAAGGGACCACACACATCCATATGCAATAATTGCAACTTATTTTTATAAGAAAATTTTGTTGGCTTAAAAGGGGATCGAGTTTGTTAAACATTTTGATATGCTAAAAATACCTCTTCCAAATATATTACCTAAGGCATACCTCTAATGCTTTGAGCTTTGATTAAGGATTGTATGTTTCCTAAGCATAAATGTCCTAGTCTTTTGTACCATAACCAATTATTATTCATCTCAGAGATAAGAGTTTGGTAATGTAGTTGTTCATTAATCGAATATAAATTGTTCCATGTTTGAGTGGAATAAGCTTTAAAACCTTTGTCAACATTTTCTAAAATACATTTTTTGTCCATAAATCATATATTATAGCATTCTATTGAACATTTTCCTAAACTTAGCAAGTTATAGTGTAAACCATCAATGAAATAGAAATTATGGACTTTAGGAAAGCTATTATGAATCTTAACTAAGTCAATACCCCTTACCACAACTTTACCTTTATCCTTGATCTTACTTTTTCTCTATTGAAGGACTTTAGAGAAATGAATTTTGATCTATC
This sequence comes from Gnetum montanum, assembly GCA_015680685.1. Lineage (NCBI taxonomy): Eukaryota > Viridiplantae > Streptophyta > Gnetopsida > Gnetales > Gnetaceae > Gnetum > Gnetum montanum. The sequence goes on from MNCI01031218.1 coordinate 25,924, forward strand.
CTTGGTCACATGTTAAGAGTAGTTGTTGTCAAGAAACCATGTCTCTAGACTGTAAGAGCTTTTTAAAGCAAGTTGTACAAGAAAATCCTGTTTATGGATCTCCAGACTTACCATCTTGTTCTATTATTTCTTGAAAAGGATTTAGTAGCATGGGAAAAGGGCATAGATGCATAGTATGCAAAATTTCTGCTTTTGTAATCTCTAGCTCTATGTTCTAGTTTTTCCCAATTATAATAGTATTCTTAAAAGAATATATAAGTCATTCTTGGACCATACTTGATTGAAATTCTTGGAGTAGGAAGAATTCCTTTACCTATTTGTAGAATGATGATCTATGACAATGGTGGCTATGTTTGAACATTCATTTTCTGAGCTGGGGTTTTTATTGAACATAGCTTTTTTTGAAGATTCAGGCTTATAGCCAAGCCCCCTCTTATCATTATTATGCCATTCATTGTTGATGATATCCTTAAGTTGTTTTGAGCTACAAGTAAATCTACTAAATAAATTAGATGTTACTTGAGTAGCCTTACCTTTCATGTCCTTCTTTAGCATCAGTATTTCCTCCATTAGCTTTGACTCTTTTTGTTTAGCTTCTTCAAGTTTCATCTTATAGCTCTTGATCTCTTGCTTCTTTTCTTTTAAAATTTTGTTTAGTTTTTCATTGACCTTGACCACCATCTCCAATTTTTCCATTAGTCCTTCTAAATTAATATCCTTTTTCTCCTCATATTTAGTTTCTTCTAAGTCTGATCCATCTCCATCTTCGCTTAGACCTATAGTCTCACTAGTGCTAGGAATGTCTTGCTTACTTGGGTTAATATACATAAAACTTGGAAAGTCATCATCAAATTCATCATCTTCAATCATAGCTAGAAAAGAAAATAAATCTTGTGTAACAATATCACTATCATTAGTTATTATATTAGTATGAGCAAAATTGTAAAAGAGCTTTCTTCAATATTCTCATTCCCTCTGCTAATCTCTAAGTGTTCTAATGGGTCTTATATTTTACCTAATTGAGCTTTTAACCTGTCAAACCTATATTGAGTATTCTTTGGTTTGAATCTAGTCATCTACTTTTTCTGATTTTCTTCATCTTACTTCTTCTTTGAGCACTTAGCAATCATATAACCTGTTCTATCGAAATAATAACAAGAAAAATATTTTGTTAGTTTCTTACTAGCTTTTATTTTTTGAGTCTCCTAAGCTTTTTGGCAAGATTTTCAATCTCCTTGTTAGAGTTTGAATATGATGTTGTTGGTTCCTCCTTTTACTTAACTTTCTTAGCATCATCTTTAAAGGCAATTTGCTCTAAATTGGTAATCAAATGGGCTCCTCCTTTTTTGATCTCAAAAGCTGAGAGGATGCTATAAAGCCTAGTTACTGTAATCCTGGAGAGATCTTTTACCACTTCTATTGAAGAGACCTTACCTTCAAATCTACTAGGTAGAGCAGATAGGATCTTTTGGTAGATTAGGTCTTTTGACTATGCTTCACCAAGCACAATCATTTCACCAACAATCTCATCTACCTAGTTAAAGAATTTACTGATCCATTTATTTTGTTCCATCTTTAAGGTATTGAACTATGCTATGAAGGTTAGCATCTTAGACCTTTTTTCTTTATCATCACCTTCATAAATGGCATGAAGATGCATGATCTTCATGCACACTGCTCTATCTAAGCCACACACCAAAGTATTCATAGCCTGAGCCTCATGTACTACATTCATTGTCCCTCTACCCACTACCTTTCATATATCATCCCCATAAGTGAGTAGGTATGTTCTCATTTTAAACTTTCAAAGAGGATAATTTGAACCATCAAAACACGGAGCTTTATTAGCTAAAAATTCCTAATTCTGTGCCATAGCTAAGAAAAATTAGCAACACAGACTATTAGATCTAATAGTGTTGATCAAGCTTTGATACCAATTGTTTTTCTTTGACCATAGATAGTGTGCTAATGAATCAATGCCTTATAAAACATTGGCTAAAATACACACTAGTGTGAGACTAGAAAAAGCTCTAAATATTCTTAGAACAAGAAAAATAGAGCACCAATGTAGAAGAGAAAATAGACACTAGCTTTTAAGTTGGTTTAGCTACTAGATTCATTGGCTTACATCTATCGTAAAACTCTCCCTAGATTCTAGGGGGTAGAGTAATTTTATTAATCAAAGCTTCTTTTACAATCCCAAACTAAGCATAAACCAAGCTCACAATCATAGAAGAAATAGCTCTTCATAGCACAATAAAAGAGAAAAAACTTTGATTTGTTCCACATAGAGACTCTAGAGTTTTCCAACTTCCAGAAAAAAAAACAAGCTTTTATATAAAAAAAAAGAGTAGGGAAAGAAAAAGAAAAGAGAAGTACAAAAGAGAAAATTCTAGTTGAAGCACTAGGCCAAAACCAAAACATATAAAATGATCCTAAAATATTTTATTTCTAACATCCATATTTCTATAGTCGTTTCTATAGTCATTTTAGAGCCATTTTTGCAATAATCTGTCACTTAGCTAAGGAAGTAAGAAAAGAGCTATGTTGTAGCCATTATCTACCTGCTTATTGAGAAGTAGTTGAAGGAGTGCTCGAATGCCAATTACATCTAAGCTTTCATTATAGTTTTTGGTTGAGCTTTAAAATCAAAATAGAGGAGGAAGAAACCCATCATTTTAGATTTTTGGCACAAAATGACTATTCCTACAAGTAAAGGCATCTTGGCTTTAACTAGCTTTCAAGATTCACCAAACTTTTCTGGTTGCGTTGATGGGTTTTTGCTCTCCTTTACATGTAAAGTCCTTTCATTCATTTCTATGAACATAGCTTCCTATAGATTTGAACTTGGATTTATCTTCCCTTTGCTTAATAGAGAGTGTTTTTTTACTTTCAAGGCATTTTTCTTGGCTAACATGGTCAATTGAAGCAAAGGGTTTGGACACTTCTCATCATTTAGATCAAGATTTTTATTTTAGATCATGTGTTGTTGGAAGAGCTCATGTACAATAAAATAGCTGTTTCATTTGCTTCCCACCTTTACCTTTGGTTGAAGTGGTAGAGTTAGGCATTTTGATGAGCTTATTTTACCTAGATGAGATTGTAATAGCTCTAGATGTACACATGGATTGGCATAAACAAGAAGGATGATGTAGAAGTGTGCCTTTGTGAAGTGAGAAAATGGTTCTATGAGAAAATTTTACTTAGCATCCTTTTTTGTTAATTTAGGCTTATGTGGCAAAGCGAAATGAGATTTTTCTTGAGGAGCTAAAATATGTCCCTTCAAATTGGCTCTACAAGATGAGTTTGAATAAAATCTAAAAAGTGCATGTGCTTATGAAAATAATTTAACTTGGCCCCACTAAGCTGATAAGAAAAGCTATATACACAAAGTTAAAAGAACTAAGCAAGTGGAGCTATTATGGAAGGCTGACTAGTGCTTTTCTTTGTAGAGCCAGAAATAAGGCTCTACAAATTTAGCCCTACAAGTTGAGTTAGATTAAGAAAAATCCAAAAGCTCACATGCTAAAGGCTATTTTCAACATGGTCCAAATCAAGCCTATCCAAGAAGAACTATCATGGTGGAGCTCTTTTTAAAATTCCTTGTAGAGATAAAACAATTCTACGAGCTCTCATCCTAAAGATAAAGATAATATGAGCTATTTCCATCAAGTTAAGAAGTAGAGTTGTGCTTATTAGAAAAACACCCAACTACGCAAGATGTTGAGCTATATCAAGAGTTAAAAGGTGTACAAGTCCTGAAGCTAGTTTAATCACAGCCCCACACACTTATGTGGTAGAGCTCCTCCTTAGGCTCCTTGTAGAACCTAAAACAATTCTACAAGCTAACTCTATATGTTTAGTTGGATAAAAATTAAGTCTATTACACACATGCTCTTTATTACGCTCGACCCTCCTAAAGCTAAAATGAAACAAGCTATTTACATTACAGAAAGAGCTGAGCAAGTAGAGAAAAATGAACTAAGAGAATAAAAAACATAGATTCTCCATATTGTCTCTAAGAACACTATTTGGTAAAGATCAAGTCTAGGGCTCAAAACCATAAAAGAATGAAAAGCTCTTTAAAAAGAAGCACAATGAAGCTTAAAACATGCATGGCTCAAAACATGTAATAAGAAGATCCTCCAACAAAATAGATACACTAAGGGGATAAGTCCAACCTAGTTCTAAGTTTTTAGAAAAAGACTCCTTAGGCACAAGAGGAAAAAAATCCCTACTTCATTTATATCTAGCAGAATAGTCCTAAGCATTCCCATAGGGAATTGAAGCTAAAAAAAAATAAAAAATCATAAATCATATTATTAAGTGTTTCACAGGAAAGGATCTATACATTTAGAAATACATTGAAAAAATAAAAATTTTGTACACCATGTGGCTAGACGAGATAGCTTCTTATCAAGGTGAATCTATTTGTTAGGATAGTCCCATTAGGTGATGAGAGGGGCAGGAATTACATAGCTGAAGAAATGCAGGTATCTAGAAGGATCAACTTAACCATCGTAGGGAAAGAAAGCCTAGATAATTGTCCAACATCTCACCAAGCCAAATCAAACAAGTTTTATCATAGTGAAGCAATGTAAGATTATAGGTCTTGATATTCTGGAAGCCATGAGATAGGACCTTAGGCTGATGGTTTTAGATCCCCAAAACTCTTGCTAGTCATGTAAATACCTACACCTAGTCTACCCTAGTTACTAGCATAAGCATGCGTGTAGTTAATAGATGAACTAGCTGCTAAGGCCACAACCACCAAGGAACTCTTGTAAGCCTAACACCCAATGAAGGACTCCCCAACATTACTCTAGGGTCTATGTGGCATTGATCTAGACCAAGTAAATTTTCAGAAGTCTCACCAACTACCTAGAGTAACACTAGGGGAGGAGGATGGGTTTTGACATTGCTAATAGTAAGCACTTACAAACCCCTAACATCATGATGGATTCTTTCCACATCTTCAAGTCATCAAATTTAGCCAAAGAGACATCCACAAGGGAGACAGGACACATTTCTATGGCTAGAAAAGGCCCAGCTAGGGGAAAAGTAGGGGATTGGGGTTACTAAGGAGCATTTGTAAGGGCTAGAGGTAGGGTCTAGGGTTCATAGGATGAGTGCAGGAAGCTAAGAGGTGAAATTGCAGGAACTAGGGAAGGGAAGATGTGTGGGGAGAACATGTAGGAGGACAAGTAAAGGGGTAGGGATGAAGAGAGAAAATGAGGATAAAAATGGAAGAAGCTAAATACCCTAAACCTATTCCACAAGGTGTATAAGGAGGCTAGAATGCTGGATGCAAGGGGATCATGCCCTAGTCATTGCATGAAATTCACTAGAGAGCATGATAGCTAACCATGCCAAAAGGTCCCATACATCTAGTATGTTACTAAGTTAAAATGGGCATAGAAGCATGAAATAGAACCATCATAAAATGGAGATCTTCATGTTCAAGGTCACATATATGATAATTTGTTGAATGAGCTCAACCCATAATGTCAACATGTCTTGCCACCTAAAGAACCCATTGAATTAACTAGAAATTAACTTGTTTTCAATAAATGTTAAACCACTATCACAACTTATCAACTCATTCGAATAATAGAAGAGCCACTATTCAGAATTCTAGTGGTTGTTGTGAAAAAATCTACTAAAACTTACACATGAACTCCATCAATCATAAACCCATCATCTTGCAAAGAAGCCACCACTAGTGAAACCCAGCTAATGAGGCATGGCCTAAGAACTAGAAAATATGTGAAATATGCTTTCTCAACCAAGAGTCTTAGTGTTGAAGAGATGTGTAGATCCCCATATAATATTGGCTTGTGTCACAAGGAGTCGAAAATATTAGTTGTGGCCATCGTTTACTCCTTAGTGTTCTTTCATAAGTGAAAGTTGATGAAAGCCTTCATAACACATTTATAGGGAGATTTTGGGCTCCTTACCTCCTCCATCTAGAATGAAGTCTCATATAAGTGCTTATGCATGATGGGCCCTTCTAAAATCATTATCTAGCATTGATCCCATAGGATCATAGTCCATGTTCATACAAGTCAACCCACAACCTTTACAAATAAATATTCTTTAAAGAGTTGCATCATAGTTTCAATTTCCTGATAACATAGGATGCACTAGGAGGCTAGGATGAATTTGTATCATTGGATATATCTTGAGTGAACATAGCATGATCATCTAAAAATCAAGTGAAAAATCTCATATTTGGATGATAATGCAATCTCCAAATAAGGTTCCAACCTCTTGCTTTGATAAAATATTTTCTATGAAGACTCAAGATCCATTATCTATGATTTGTCTCAATGAATTGCAAGAAATATTTGTAAGTTGAGTTGGAGGAGTTATAACTTTTTAAGATATCAAAAATTTTATAGAATTGGCCTTGCCTATCTTCATCATGAAAAATTAAAAGAATTCTCCATTACCTCCTACTAAACCAGTCCTTCATAAGTGCCCCTAGACCTATGCACATAAGGGAGATCATAGTAGAAAAAACTATCCCAATCATTTTATGTTGAGCATATCCCCAAACTCCTAGAACCTAAGCAACTATAAAAAATATCCATACTCTTTGAATGAGTTTTGAAATCTCTAATGCTTTAGGTGGGCAAGGCCATAAATTAGGATATTACATCCAAAGATAATTGATCCATGGGTTGACTACTAAGGACCAAATCTCCCATGCTAACTTGGTAATCAAGTGCAAGTTTGTCTCATGAATTCCTAAAGCTCATAGCCACTAGATTGATTGTCTTATCTCAAGTAATCAAATGAGATCAATGATGATTCTATTCTTCATACCAAAGAAAATCCCTCATAACTTGATTGACTTGTGGTACAAATTAGGCTATGGGATTGAAAACCAAAGAACTATAAATGAAAATACTTGAGAGGACAAGCTTAGCCAAAGTAGGCTTACTTGTAGAAGATGAAAACATACTCCTCCAAGAGACCAACCTTTTTTTACATCCTACCCAATACTCACTTCCAAATATTTGCTAACTTCTTATCATAGAATAGAAGTGAGCCAAGTATGAATCCAAACATATGTCTGATATGCTTCAACCTCATCATTAGACATCCCACATGAAATATTTGTATCTTATTATAGTTTACTTTTAACTCCATTAATTGACAAAATCCATCCAATGCTTACATTAACTTTCTAGCCTTGGGCACTGATGCTAGGAAGAAAATCATTATACCATCTACATAATAAAGAGTACAGTGGTTTCAAAGAAACATGAAAGTGACATTTAACTTTCTAATCCATCAGTAGATATTATTGACAATAACAGTAAAGAGATAAGGTAAAAGGAGATCATCTTGTTGAAGACCTCATCCTAGGCTAAATTTCTAGGAGATTTATCCATTTAAGAAAACTTAAAATTAGATAATAGAAATCATGTACTTAATCATCCCACAAAACTATCTACAAAATCCTAGCTCCTGTAGGGTGAAAAGTAATACATATTAATCCACTTTGTCATAGGCTTTGGAAAATCTAGCTTAATAAAGCAAATATCTTATTTTTGGATATAGGCCCAGTGTAGAGCCTCATTTGCTATAATGACACTATTAATAATGTTCTACCTAAGAATAACTCCCAACTATTCTAACTCAATGATGTTTGGTAGCAAGGACTTTGGGCAATTCACCATGATTTTTGAAAAAATCTTATATAATCTATTACAGAGATTAATGGGCCTATAGTCCCTTAGGAACTACACCTCCTCCTTTTTGAATAGTAATATAATAAAAGTATTGTACCAGAGTTTAGAGAAAGTCCCATATTTGAATCTCAAACAAAGAAAGCCCTTAATGTCCCTACCAATTATGTTCCAATAGGCTTTGATGCACTTGAAGTTCTATACATCTAATCTAGGTAACTTGTGGTTTGAGGCTTCAACCACCATGGAGTGAATCTCCTTCCTAGAGAGTCATCCCGATAGAAACTCATTATCTAAAGGAGATACTAAGTAGAGAATCATATCTTTCAAAAGTTCAAGGTTAACACTCTTGTTATAACCATATAGCCTATGAAACTAGATGACCACAACTTAGAGATTCACCTAGACATCTAAGGAGAATTTGATCAAGAATCACTTTTGATTTCTCTTGTTTGAAATTATATGAAAATAGACAAAGTTCTAATCTCCTTCTTTAAGCCACCTCTCCTTAGAGTGCTATTTGCAATAAACCTCCTTCTCATGAGCCAAAGATCTAACCTATCTCTTAGCCTCCATAAGATCTCTCATGATCAAAC
>MNCI01031218.1:48715-74659 GCA_015680685.1 Gnetum montanum
CTAGCTAGGAGAGAGGGGGTCTAGCTAGCATGGAGGGGATAGACAACTAGGATTCATGGGGAGGGGGATGAACCTCACCTACCCCCTTGAACTTGTTAGCTAATTTTCAGCAATTTGGCAACAAATTTTCAACCAATCATGTTAGCCATTCATAGCCAATTTGTAGCCAATCATGTCAGCCATTTGTAGCACAAATCATGACCATAATCCTATAAAAAAAACACCTTGGCACCATGTCAAGGTTCCATAATTTTACAATTTAGCACCCTTGGAATTTTAGCATCCAAGAGCTCTTACTTCCTTAGCAAAACTATAGCTTCATAGTGCCTAGTAGTGTGGAACCCTTGTGACCTGTTACTACCTTTGGATATGTGAGCTTTGGGTGTTAATGCTACCCCACGGGATCATCAAATCCCAATGTGGTGCACTTTGGCAATCCAAATCCTTCACATTTTCATAACCCCCAATATCAACAAATGTTACAGATCTGAGAAAAAGATAAAGAAGGTTTGATAGCATCAATAGTGGTAGAGATACCTATAGTGATCAAAAATGTCAATGACTGGAACATTGAGGGGTTCATAGGCTTACTGCTTGACCCCACATTTGTGTGAGGGTTGTTGGAGGCAAAGACAAGGTGCCCTAAATGGTCTTATTTATTGAATAGGGACTTACAAAGTACAAATAAGAAATGAAGCTAAGTGTTGAGCAGTGTTAATGGTGTCAACGAGGGTAAGCGTAGTCAAATTTTTCATTGAAAAATGAAGGTGTTAATGCATGGGTATGCATGAAAATAGTAGAAAATGCAAGTAAAAATGTTGAAAATGCCAAGGAAGAGAGTGAGAGAGAGCGAAACATGACCCCAAATGGGGTTGAGTGTAGTTAACTTTGGAAGGGGCCAGAAGGTACGTGGTGTACAACAGGCATAGTTGATAGTGTAGTCATGGTTTCATGGATGTTTGGCTGTAAAGACTAACATTTTGTCATGGTGTCTATGCTTGCTAGGTTGGTTGCCGTAGTGTGCAATGGGCTACGGTGTCCTATAGTGTGCTACAATGGTGTGCAATGTTGCCAAATGCTATCCCAAAATTTCGAATGCCTTGACTTGCCAAAATGCCAAATGGACTTCAAATTTGCCAACTAAATTTTTTTCCAACCCCTAAAATGTCTAGAGGCTGCCATGTGGTAGTAGGATGGTTGAAACTACATTGTCATCCAATTACACTTTCGACTAAGGCTAGCAGTGTTGTGCTCTAGTCTGTTTTGTCACTCTGAAAGGCTAAGAGATTGTGACCATGCTGCCAACTACATGTTTGTGTGCCAAAAAGACTGCAATGTACCTAAAATAATGCAACTTTTAAGACTATGCTCTAGGACTACACTCTCTATTATCTTGAGTGAGATCGAGTGTAGTTACAATTTGGGGACAAAAAGGAAGTACAACAAAGATGCATTTTACTAATTACACTTGCTACAGGTGAGTTGGAGCTGAGTTGAATGCCAATGCTACATTGTGAAGGTTTTTGGAGGCTATTCTGGCTAACTACGCTTAACTACACTTTGGACTGGGGAAGAGCATTGTCTAACATTTAGAAAAATTTTGCAAAATGTGATTATGTGCTGACTACTCTCTCCACGAGAGGTTGACTATGCTCCCAACTGGGGTCAAGCGTAGTCCTAGCACTTAGAGAAAAGTTGTAGAATTTGGTAGAAACTAGCTCCTAGTTGACTATGCTTGACTACACTCCAGGGTAGTGGAGGGCATAGTCTCAACACTTAGAAAAAAATCTACAAAAATGATGCCTTCAAGCTAACTATGCTTGACTACGCTCTGGGGTAGTTGAGAGCATAGTCTCAACACTTACAAAAATCTGTAGTAGCTGGCTTGACACTTACAAAATTTTGCAAATTGGCCTTTGTGTTGACTACACTCTCTATTGAGCTAACTATGCTTTGGGGTAGTGGAGAGCATAGTCCCAACACTTAGAAAATTTGCAAGAAGTGGCCTCATGTTGACACTTAGAAAAATTTGTAGTCAAGATGCTGTGGCCTAAATTTGGTGGTGTTTCATTGGTCCCTCTTTGTTGACATCTAAAGGAGTGGCCCAAGAGACATCGGCAAAGAACTACAAAACACCACAATAGGCTTGGCATCAATATCACTCTCTAGTACTTGATCAGATGTCATTGCACTATGCTCAAGAGTGCTGTGGATGGTGATATACTAGGAGTAAACTGTGTAGGTAACTTGTTAGGGGTAAAAGGGGAGATGATGTGTAAGCAAGATGTCATGATGTGAGATGTAGAGTCAGCATGGCTAATGGTGGACCATGGCACTAGGATGGATTACCCCTAAAAATGTTGACCTCTCATTGAAGTACTCATGAGAGAGTTAGCATGGATTCAGGGTTAGACCAGTTGCAAAATTGTAGCATTGTTGATTTGCTTAGGGACATGCTTTTCCCCCTTCTACTTTTGTTTTTTTTTGTTTTATTTTTTTTCTTTTTTATTTTTGTTTTGCTTTTTGATGTAGGGTGAACCTCCTTTGGGTTATACATATTACTTAATGCTAGCTGTAGGGTGCTTTCCATTAAGTGGACTATGTGCCACCAGATGGGCTTTGATTTAATGCTTGCAAAATCATGTCACATCTATAGGACATGTGTTTCCTCCTTGGGATGACTTGTGTTATATCTGCATGGGCTTGGATCAGCCAATAGAGGCTCCCCATAGAAAAACTTATGTTATGTCTACCTTGGGTTCTATGGTTTGGCTTACAGAGGATGCTCTATAGTTATAGTGTGTATGCATCAGAGTGGTTTGCAATCTTAACTATGCAGGGGAATGAAAGAGTATCGAGGTGTAGGGATGGACGTATGTAGGCTATAATGAGGTAATAGGGATGTGCACTCTTAAGTGGCTTAGCTATCTAATTATGCACATCAAAATGATGTGGTGACTTGCTACTATGATGAGATGTGTCTGTGCATGATGACTTGGGACTTCATCTTACAAACACAACTCCATGAAGATAAGAAAACCACAAAGCATGAGATGTAAATAAAATGCTTTAGGTGGTAATGCTATGAGTGCTCCAAAGGCTGTGTCAGTTTTCAGTGCTCAAAAAGAGAGTAAAGTGCTAGGGAGCGATGATGCTGTGAATGCTCCAGAGGCTAAATCAATGGCAAGATCTTAAAAGACCAAAAAAATGATAGGGGGCAATATGCTGCAAGTGCTCCAAAGACCAAACCAATGTCAAGAGCTAAAAGAACCAATAAAATGGGAGGGGCCATGATGTTAGAAGTGCTTCAAAGGCCAAACGAATGGCAAGAGCTCCATTCTAGGACTATAGTATCCTTGCCCACATGGTGTAGAAAGAGTGGGAGGGGAGGGTGGAGTCAAAAGTATTCTAGCTCACTTGCTTGTAGAACTATGTGTAGTTGACCAAAAACCCAGTTTAAGGTCTTGGTAGACCATAGCTTTACTAGTTTAAGGTCCTAGTAGACCATGAACCCAATTTAAGGTCTTGACAGACCATGGTGTGCAATTTTATAGTCCTAGAAGATTGTTGTGTGCCAGTTTAGCATCATAGTAGATAGATGTGGTGCTAGTTTAACATCATAGAAAATGAGTTGTTGTGCCAATTTCACATCATGATCCAAGGACAAGCTATTGTGCTAGTTTAACTTTATGACCCAAGAATGAGCTATGCGATTTTAGTGTCGTGGCAAACGAATGGTGTGTATGCTAATTTAATGTCATTGGAGATGAGCTGTGCCAGTTTAGCATCATGGTGAACAAGAGGTTTGGGTGCCACTTTAATGTCATAGTAAATAAATGCTTACCTCATTCCGTTGATGTGCAATGTTGCATGCTAGGCATAGTATGGCTTTAAGTACAAATGGTTTATTGGATTGGCAAACTCATTTTAGTCTTGGTTAGCAATCTTTAATGCTCAATTGTCATAGGCCTTAGTGACAAAGAAAAGCCCTTTCTAGTTGGCTGACTTATCTACAGGTTCATGAGTAGCCTTGAGGACTAGGTCCTCTTTCTTGATTGGGTGCTAGTGCTAGCTATAATGGTGCTTTTGTTGTTCCTTTTCTTGGTACCATTTAATGTAATCAAGCATCTGCATGTGCTCCACCTCTATTGAGTCAAGGTCTACGGTTCTCAACTCATTGTTCTAAGCTTCATCAATGAAGTTCGAAAGGATGATTCAAAGTGATGGAACTTACAATTCAAGCGACAAGGTTGCTTCAGACCCGTAAACAAGGCTATAAGGCATCTTACCTATTGTCATTCAGCATGTTGTGTGGTAGGCCTAGAGTGTGTAGACTAGTTGTTCATGCCATTGTTGTTTGCTATTAGTTAACATCTTTTTCAAAAGGTTGATGATGACTTTGTTAGTGGCCTCCACTTGGTCATTCACCTATGGGTAGTATGACAACAAGAAAGAATGTTTGATGCCAAAGTGCTCACAAAAGGTCTTATTTTTGACACTACTAAACTGTGGCCTATTGTTTGTTACTATGGTCATGGGTAAGCCAAAATGTGTCACTATGTTATCAAGAATGAATTTGCAAACTTGTTGTGATGTTGTCTTCCTAAGGAGAATAGCCTCAACCCATTTGGTGAAATACTTAGTTGCAATTATTATGAAGCTATGCCCTATAGAGGACTTAGGCATTATGGGTCCAATGATATCCAAGCCCCAATGTTGGAATGGCAATGTGATCTACATTGTATGTAGTTTAGTTGGTGGCATGTGCATTAAGGTGCCATGTTGTTAATACATGTCACATGTTTTGACCTTTGAGATGTAATCATGCTCCCTATAAGGCCAATAATAGCCTAATCATTTGATTTTTGTTGCCATTTCCCTAGGTTCTCTGCGACCTTTGCACAGTCCCTCATGGACTTGTTTGATGATTGTTTGTTCTTTGTTGTTGCTTATGCAGGTTAGTAGTATGCCATCGTAGGGTCTATGACATAATGTGTGATCACCCATGATGACATACCACTATGAACATTTACATACTGCATCCTTCTGAGTGGTAGTTAGATGTTGTGGAGGCTCATCCTATAGAAGGTACACCATGATGTCATCGTACCACTCTCCTGCATGGGTTGTGCCTACTGTGGCTATGGATGCAATGTCAATGATTTGCATGATAGGCATAGGGCAATGTACCATCAAGGTATACAGTGCGTGGAACATGTTAGATGCAATGCTAACAACTAATGTTGCTAATGCGTTGGCTATAGCATTTTTGTTTTGGGAAATGTGTTGGACATTAGTAGTTGTAAAGTGTTGAAGCAAGTGCTTTGCTAGGTCATAGTAAGGCTGTAAATGTTGGGCCTTGTAGGCATGAACCTCAATCACTTGGTTGATTACTAATTATGAGTCACCTCAGATCATTATGTTGGATCCCTAGGTTGTGTGCTACAAGGATACCTTGAAGGAGACCTTCGTACTCCACCACATTGTTAGTGCAAGAGAATGAAAAATGATATGCAAAGGGTCAGATCTCCTTGGAGAGAAACATGATAATGGCAGTGGTGCTACCCCCTTGAGAGGTTGAAGCTCCATCAAAATGCAGTAGTGCCTCATAGTTGTTGGGCACTTTGGTAATGCTATTACCATGCTCATTTAAGAATTTCAAGTCTATGGTTACTTAATCATTTATTGGTGAAGCTATGAGTTGTATAACTATAGCTTGATCTTTTGTTAAGGCTTGTGCAACATAGTGTAGGTCAAACACCACTTTTTTTGCTTTCCACTGTGTAATGCGACTACCTTCATAGATGTTTGTTGTGATCGCTTGGAGTACATTGTTTTTGCAAATGATATTAACTTAACTACGAAAAAGGTAATGCCTTCACTTCTTGAGTGAGAAGACTAGGGTGAGGAAGTGCTTTTTCACATTGTTCTATTTTACTTCATGGGCTACTAAGGCATGGCTCAAGTAGTAGACTGGGACCTCTGTACCATCATCTCTTTTTTGGCAAAGTAGAGAAGTGATGGATGTGTTAGAAGTGGCAAAGTAGATGTAAAAAGGTTTATCTCCTTATAGAGGGTGAGTTGTAAGAAGTTGTGCTAGCTCTTGGTTAAGGTTATTAAATGCTTATTTGCATTGAGTTTTCCACTCGAAGTGGGCTTCTTTCTTGAGTAGATGTTGCATTGTTTGTAACTTATCGGTTAGCCACATGATAAACCTACGTATAAATTATAGTCTACCTTGCAACCCTCATAGCTCTTTAAGGTTGGCTGACAGTGCTAAGTTGGTTATGGCCTTAACCTTATCAAGGTCTACATGTATTCTTACTTTAGATACTGCAAAATTGAGCATTTGGCTTGTCTTGACACTGAAAACACATTTCTTGGGGCTCAACCTAAGATCATGTTCTAAGCAATGTTTAAGCACTAACTCTAGATCATTTGTATGGTTGTTGGTCACTTTGGACTTAACTATGATGTCATTGACATAGTCGTTGAGCAAGCTTAGCATGTAATTGCTAAAGATATATGTCATTGCACATTGATACATTGCTCCTGTGTTCTTGACTCCAAAACGCATCATGGTATAGAAAAAAATACCCAAGGGGGTCATGAAGGTTGTGTTGAGTTGGTGCTCAAGGTTAATCCTAATCTGGTTGTAGCCAAGAACCCATCCATAAATGATAACAAGGCATGTCCAGTTGTGGTATCGATCAATTGATCAATATTAGGCAACATGAAGTAATCTTTGATGGTCACCTTGTTTAGGTCTCGGAAGTCTATGAAAATGCATATACTTTCATTTTTCTTAGGAAAAACTACGATGTTGAAGACCCAGTCTACATAGTCAATAGCCCAGATGAAACTAGCTTTATAAAGCATAGTGATCTCATCACGGACTGCCAACACCACCTCAGGTCTAACCTTGCATGCTTTTTGTTTAACTAGCTTAATGTAGGAATCAAGAATGATATTGTGCTAGAGTAGCTAAGGATTTAGGCCCAACATATCTTCATATGACCATGTGAATGCCTTGATATTATCGTTGAGCACCTTAGCAATGTTTTTGGCATACTGGGGCTCTAGTAAGGAGCTTAGTTTTAGCATTTTTGCCTCACCATTAGGTATTTTCATAGGGATCTTAAAAAAGGGATCCTCTATGATGTCTTTTGCCTCTAGATCAAGAGCCTTAACTAGATGGTTGGGCCAATCTAGTAGTGTCTTTATAGATGCTATGTATTTGGCATAGGTTGTAGGCTCAAGGTCTAGGAAATGCGGGTTGATGCATCACTCAATATTGTTATGAGGCCTTGTGAGGACTAGAGGTGAGAAGATTTGCTCCTGCATAGTCGTGTTGTATTCCTACAAAAATGAACCAAAATAAAAACCAAGTGACACCTGTTTCAACAAAGTTATTATGCACAAATGAATAAACAACAATGTGATGAAATTTGCCTAAGTATGCATATGGGCTATCAAAGACGATAAGCATGTTTGTGCCACTTTTAGGCCTCAGTAGGCCATGTGTGCTAGTTTTAGGTCTTAGTGGACCATAGACGCATCCATCATGTCATTCCGAGAAAGGTTGGTCATGCTTGGAAAGTGAAATTGGCTTGGGTGTTCACTGGGCAATGAAAAGTTGAAAATTTTGACTAAGTGTGGGTGACTATGCTCTCCACAAAAAGTTAAAAATTTTGGCTAAGTATGGAGCATAGTCTTAGGTTGGTGGGTCATTTAATGATCCTAGGAGGGTATATAGGTGCATTTTACCATAAGTAAGTTGTCATTTTCCTATTTTCAAACACAACACCTAAAGCATAGTCTTACTATTGATGTTTTGCACTGCCAGTAGTGAGTGTAGTTGGAACAATGATATGGCAGAGTGGACACTTGCACCTAGGATTGGCGAATGTGGATGAGGGAGAACAGGCATTAGGCTACCTACCATAAGCACACATTGAGGAGAGGAGGTCATCAACGTCAACTAGGTACCCCAACTACACTCTTCCCTTTGCTCATTTTTCATTATTGATTTTTTCCATTTTCTCTAGTGAGGGTTTGGGCTTTGGGTCATAGTCTCTTGGCATGCCTTGCCATGGTAGGGGCCACCATTTTCATGCACCATCTCAGCCATGGCAATTGCAAAGAGGGCATGCATGGTTATAGGAGTGTTTGGTTTTTGGCAGGAAGGGTTTATTACATGTGGCACAGCTATGGGGACAATGATCACTGTTGTGTGGTGCACGGCGACCAATGGGGCTATGTATGAATTTTTGAGGTTTATAGGGATTGAGTAGGGTTTGACGGTTGTGGGGGATTTTATGATGTGTGGGCTAGGAAACCCAAGGTAAATTACTAGGTTGGGATTTCGATTTTGGGGCATGCAAGGGTTTGTTTTGCATTATTTTCATTAAGAAAATTTCTATTTTCTATAGTGCAAGTAGGGACAAGGTAATGGTTAGGGTTCTGGCTTTGGTAGTGGTCGAGAATGGTCGACCATGGGGTAAGGGCGCTATGGGGCTTTGTCTCTGGAATTTATTTTATGTGTGCTGCAATGGCCATGGATGTTATTGTGCCCTGAGACTTGTTACAAGGGCCATGAACATGATTGCACCCTGCAATTATAGCGATAGGGGTTGCAAGGGGGATGATTGGAACTAAGGTGCATTTCTTGTGTTTTGCATTTTGGCATGAGGCTGCAGGGGTGATTGTGCCACACAACACAACCATATGAGCCATGAAGGTGCTTAGTGCTAGGACACGTTTGCTATGTTTTCTTCCTTTTTTGTGAAATAAAATTTTGAGCGGCATCAGTGGGGTAGGGCATGGTAGGGCATGAGCATAGTGCGTGGTAGTGCCATTGGCATAGGTTTGTAAGGGGTGGTGGGTGTAGCATGTAGGGCATGGTGGGGTAATGATCAAGACTACACAGTTGACATTAAGTGTTTGACAAAATGCATCTACCTTGATAGTTCATTTTTTCTGGCTACACTCTGTATAGAGTGTAGTTGGGAGTTAGAAAAATTCATAATCTAGGACTATGCTCTATATGAAGGTAGTCTAAGGTTAGAAAAAATTGTGATTTTCAAACTATGCTCTCCACTGAGGCATTCCAGAGTTAGAAAATTTTTTGCAAAAATTCTGTAAATTGAGCATAATGCAAAACTTGCAAAATGTAATGATGCTAATCCTAAAAATTGTAACAATGCTAAACTTATGAAAACATGTTGTACCCCAGTAAGTACTAAGCATGTCAAATGAGTTGGCTGATCTCCTATACCCACAAGGCCCCAGAGAGCATTGCCAAAATTAGGAATTTTTTAAAACATGTTATGTTATGTTAATCTTGCTAATTTTTTCTAACTTATTTTAATAACTTCATATCAAAATTTGCAGCTACATGTGTATTCTAATGGTTTGCTTATTGCTTCATGCTTGCAAGGTGTTGTTGAAGCCTGTCTTGATCATTGTGGTGCTTGTGAGCATCCTATGTTGCATAAGTAAACCCATCCCCAACACATATGCACCAGATATGTAGGTGGGCTAATAGGTGATGTGGTTCTAGCTAGGGGCTCATGAGTTCTTGGAGTACCTGTTGTAGTAGTTCAGTATGATCATGTAGTCACACTTAGTGGTGGAGGCTACTAGCACCATCACCAAGATGTTGCTACCTAGGGCTAATTGGGACATCTTGAGGTTCATGTCAGATGAGTCTACTGATAGTGGTGATGGAGCAAGTGGTTCTGGTAGAGGTCCTAGGAGTGTTCAACAACACCTAACCAGGATATGGCACATGATGGGGTTTGGTTGCTACAATAAGAGCAACACACTTTTCATTGCGCTGCGAGTGCACATCCTGTTCTAGAACCCACTTGGAACTATCTACTGCGTTGGAGGATAAGTGCATTTATGGCTTTTACAATTTAGTTTTTGCTACTAGCTCATGCTACATTATTAATTGCTCATGAGTAATGGTAGGTTTAGAGTTGATAAGGAGGGCTTACATGATGAGGCGAACGCTATAACCTTGAACCACACCACCTTGGAGGTGTTCTCTTTTAGCTTGAATGTTTAGGTATCCGTGCTTAAGCAAGTGGGGTCCAATCTAGAGATCTACCCTACTTGATACCCAAAGGAATATGAGTGATGTAGGATCTACAATTAGCTAGATAAGGAGCGGGCTATCGATGAGCTTAATACTAAGGAGATGCTTGTAGCACCACCCCATCTCACATCCCATTTGTGCCATGTATGCATCTATTGTTTTAGCTTATGTAGTTGCTTGTGTATGCCTATTAGTTTGTCTTTGCATGATGCTAACATTATTTTACCTTTGTTGCAACAATGATTGCCTTAGGCAAGGTGATGGTGATCAAAACAGGCTACACAAAGGCCATCCTCATCATGAAATATGGGTGATGTGGATGATGCATAACATTGGTTATGCCATAAAGCCTTAGATGCATTGATTGCTAGGCTCACGCATGTAGGGTTGATGGACCTATTTTTGGCCCTTAGCCTTAGTATCCCTATGGTTGAAATGGTCACCATCATCAACTCTTTCAGTAGCGACGTTAGGCAGTTTGTCACCTGAGTGCATGGTATGATAGTAGTACTTGACCTCAGTGAGGCCTTCTTTGTTGACCTCTTTGGCCTTTCCACTGATGGCCTGATGATTATAGATAAGGCCAATAAGGAGGTGTACCACATAGGGGAGGTCGAGGAATGGTTGGGGTTTACCTAATCTTACAAAGGCTTACTAATTAAGGATGTGCTTGTGTCTGAGGTGTGGGAGCTCTACCCTCTTTTTCACACATGCATTTCCAAAGTTGCTCTTTCAAGAAAAGATCTTAGGGGTAGAGTGGACACAAGTGATGATGGAGGTGCTACCGGAGGAAACAAGGTTCAATTGGGCTACCTATATTACCAATGGCTTGCATGCAGAGATCTCTAGGCTATGGTTTAACCTCTAGGCAAGGTTCCATGTCCACTTTGTGTTCTTTGTAGGATACCTACAAAGGTTTGTGGAGCTCTTGGTTGTGTGTGATGGTGGATAATGGGTTGTGTAGGATCACAAGAAGCTCTCCAAGCCATTGATTAAGTGCATGTTCACTACTACATGCACACAGAAGCCCCCAAAGGACATCGATGAGTTGTTATTCATAATGATTAAGGGTCTATGGGGAAGTCACATTACTCGCTCGACAATGTAAGCGAGGGTTCTCCAGTTGGCACCAAGGACATGCATAAGGCAAATCACTATATTACCGAGATGGTTGGACCATCTAAGGCAAAGATTAAGAGGCCATGTCATATGAAGGAGATTCCTCCTACGGCTGGGAGGCCAAGCAGTAAGAACATTTGCATTAGGCTTCAAGGCTTGCACGTAGAGGTTGTAGATTAGTATTTGTAATTTTCCTAGATGCAAAATTGTATTTTTATGTATATTCATGTTTTTATATTTGTTTATGTGCATATGTATACTAATGTGCTATGCATATACATGTGTTAATCATAGAGACAATAGAGAGGGCTGTAGGAGCAGTGGTCGAGGTGGTAGCAGAAGAAGCACCTCCTCAAGCTGAGTAGGGCGAGGCTCATGGAGATAAGGTACTTAAGGAAATGGAGATCCTCTAATAGTTAGAAGAAGAGGGGCTACTCCACCATGATGGGGGTAATTTTAATAGCCTATTCAATGGTGTATAGCTAGGTGACCCCCCTACACTCATGCTTGAGGGCTTACTAGGTATCTATCTTGGATTGCCATCTATCAGTACCTTCTTGCTCTAGCATCTTTAGCTATTCGGTTATTTGCTAATTGCATCATTGTGTTACAACATTAGATGTCCCTGCCAGTAATTCCACATCTACCTACTGCATGGAGCTATGGGTAGACGTGCCTGATAAATTTACCTTCATGGAAGGCATTGTTGAGGACATGGTGGATTGCTTGTATCAAGCAGATCCTGAGCTTGATATGTGCAATGTTGCTTTTCTTTATGTTGCTCTACTGCTTGCATGCTTAGTTGTTGGCTAAGATTGATTACTTGTTACATGCCTATAGGTTCTAAGATTTGATGGGATCTAAGTAAGGTGGCAAAGGTGGATGCCCTCCTTGAACTCCATCCTAAAGTCAATTAGGTGTTTTGTCACATGCATGAGATATCGAACAAGTGCATACTTTCCATGTGAAAGCATTGTGGGTCTGTAGGTGCTCAAATAAGTACCTATGGAAACACGTGCACTAGCTATAGGAGAGGGTGGCTAGCCAAGATACAAAGATCAATGATCTTCAATCAAGATACAATTTCTTGGTAGTTAGAGCTTAGGGAGACAACACTTGACATACCTTTGAGAGAAAGTATACCTGATACTATATAGCACTCAGAGCCAAAAATGAGGCCACATGGGAGTTGATTGGGTAGCAGTTGTAGATGGACTTGCTTGCCTAGAAGAATTAAGATTGGAAAAATTATAGCACAAAGGTGTACCAATGGGGGTAGACTCAGAAGAACCACAAGCACAAATAGAAGCACAATCATGATGCATAGCTGCGATGATACAAAGAGGAGTTTACTAAACACCACTACCTTGATATGTTCCTTGAGGCAGCTAATGGGAGGTAGGCCTACGAGTTGTTCATGTAACATATGGTGGTGAGTGACTCTCTTGAGAGGGAGATTATTACCCCTTTGGAAGAGGCTTCTTCTACTACTTTCTCGATGGAGTTGCCTACGTGGACTGCTGTGGATAAAGGCAAGATCCTTGTGGGGATTGACTTTGGCTAGGAGGACTGGGCATAGCTTTCTAAGACCAAGATCCTCTAGTTCTTGAAGGTTGGCCTTGAAACGTTTCCTCTAGAAGTCACTGATGTAGGATCCTCTTAGGTTAGTTTTTTCTTTTTTATGCTTTTTGCCTTTTTTGCATGTTTTTAGTTAGCTTGTATAGTACATGTTTGCTTACTAATGATTCCTATTACTATGGTTATGGTAGTAGGTACTAGGAGACACTGCGCACCCCAACAATGTGGTGGAGGATGAAGGACCTCCACCTCCACCTAGTGCCACTAGTTGAGCATGTCCAAATGTACCCTTGCTATTGGAAATTTTTGCTATTTTTGCTATATTTTTGGCACATGATGCTGCTCATGTTATGTATTGCTATTCATATGTAATGAATGTATTCACCATATGTAATGTGTAATGTGTAAACCATTTTTTTTGATGTGGTATGTTTTATATTTTATGCACTTGCTATGCTTATAATGCAATAAATTAATGTGCTAACTTAGTATTATGCAATGATAGCATAACTAGGTCATTGCGAGCCCCATGCTAGTTTAAGGCCATAACGGGAGTGTCGGTGCTAGTTTAAGGCTATTTTGGGCCACGATGAGATTGAAGGGGGTAGTTTTGGGCCATTTAAGGCCACAATGCTAGTTTAAGGTCATTTTGAGTCATGTGTTGCCAGTTTAAGGCCATGGTTGACCATGCCAATGGGATTAACAATGGTATTTTAAGGCCATTGCAAGTGCAGCGGTAGTTTAAGGCCATTCTAAGGCTAGTATGTTGCTATCTCTTTTTTCTAATTTTTAGATTTTGTGATTTTTATGCATTTTGATGTTTTTTATGCATGAAGGAAAGTGCACTAACTTGATAGTGATGGATGACCTACTAAAGGATTTTAGGCATGCAAGTTTTGTTGGTTTGATCTAGTCCATGAGGCCTAACTTATTTATGATAGTGTATGGGATAACATTTGTTACTACCTCATTGTCGATGTGCACCCTTCTAATCTTGCATTGCCCGACACGTATAGTGATAAACATTAGGGTTGTTATGACTATGCCATTCTCAAGGTTGACTTGGATTACCTCATCACAAAATGCCAGGGGTTTTGAGCTCGACTCCTATGACGCAAGAGGCAACATCAGAGCATGGATAGAATGCTCATCTACTAGGATGTTCTCTGTAATAGGAATGGAGGTCAACATCCATACTAGCACTTCGCGGTGGGTAGAGGAGGTTATAATCAAGTCATAAAGGCTCAGCATTATTTTTTTCTAGTTTAGTGCTTACTTGACCTAGGTTAATGCATTTGTGAAGTCTTTGTCATTTATTGCACTCTTGTTGGATTTGACTTCTTCCATACATCCTAAAAGATGGATTTCCCATTGAGAGGACTTGGGCTTAGTTTACTTGGCTTGTGGAGGGGTCCCAGTTCTTGGTTGTGGGTTGCTAGTGGTGGCCTCCTCAATTGTTTTGGCCATGGTGAAACACCCTAAAAGAAAATGCAGGGTTGTCCTGGCTTCACCAGGCTCTTGCAATCCACACAAGTGTCATGGAAGCCCATTGGGAAAAGAACGTTCTGAGTCCAGGATGGCCAGTTCGTGAAATTTTCTACTTTAGGCATGGTCGAGTTTTGTACTAAGTCGCCCGCCTGCCAAAGTAGTCTGAATAGTCGACAACCTGCTCAGAAACGGTGTCCAGAATCAGCGATAGTAGTCTAAGTGCATGAGAGAAGTAGTTCAGCAAGTTTTCTAAGTCACAAAGTGTGCTATGCTATGACGTGTAGCGTAGCAAGCCTCAGAAAAAAATGGCGGAACAGGATGTTAGGCTACACACTATCGCATGGTGTAGCATGGAAACAACTTCACTATTTGCTCCCCTCGCCCAACTTCAAGTTCTGTGGTGGTCTCTCTTTTTGTAAGGAAGCGGTGGACCATGTCTGCTACTACGCTACGCTGAGCTACATGGCGTAGCAATCCTACGGAAAGAAGGCATAAGGCAATTCGAAAGGAAAAATCAGCGAAGTGTGAAAAACTTGCATCTTAGGGGAATGGTTTGCAGATCAGTGAAGTTGCTGCAATTAACGCCGGGCGTTACGCTACGCTACGTAGCGTAGCATAACATAACAAGTACGTAACATATAGCAAGACATGCAGCAAAGGGGCTACGTCACGCCAAGAAAGTCACGTCACAAAATACAGTGTGACATGAAGCTTATTGTGAGACATCAATGCATCCCACCTCAATCGAGCCGTTGGCATATGCCTCTAGGAGCTAGTGGTGTGGTCACGACGCTGTAGGATCGCAGTTATTACTCGTGTCGCAACAGTCTGGCAAGCCCAACGGTTACAAATAGCTCAGGTAGCACTAGTAAGGAGGCAGAGGTCTGCAACACGTAATATTCAAACGGTCACCTTTGTCTACCTTCCACCCTATAAATAGCCCATCAAATAGCACGTAAAAGGGCCCAGTCCGAAAAAAAGAAAAACAAAGACAAGAAAGGAAAAATACTTGTGATCTTACATTAAGCAAAAGAAAAGGGGAGGCCAGTAATCTGTAAAAGGAACCTCTCTCGGCTGGCAAAAGCATGGGGTCTCGTCCTACCACCTTGGTAGGATCCCACCTGCATTTTATATACGCAAAGTCTGTGCCCAAGTGCACAGCCATTTTTTTCATTCCCCGGCATGCTTCGGTCACCCTCGGAACTTTCCACACTCTGTCACGTTGTCCAACCGACTGTGCCACTCCTTGGCTGGACAGATTCATAGCTTTGAAGCGGTGCATGTTCCTAACTGTATCTTATATTACTTATTATTTACTGTTTGGCTCCCTCGTATTATTTTTTGTTTTGTTTACCTTCAAGCATTGTCCCATATCATTGTTGCATTTATGTTTATTTACTATTTCATGCTGTCGTTGCATTTTTTTAGTCTCTTTCTTTTCCCATTGCAAACACCATTCCATAACTCGTATAGTTTATAGTGCAAAAGGCTATATTGACGCCGATGTAAGTTCCTTTCTGATCGACCAGACCGTTCAGGGCACCCCATGTTCGCATACATCCAGCACTGCCCTCTCGCGGGCATGGGGTTGGAACTGTTGTGTCTGCCGACCTTGGCGTTATTCCAGCCACCAATGTTTTCAGTCACTATAGTTTTCTGGCGCTAGAAGGAGGGCCTTTGGTACCTTTGCTGCATGTCATGGTAGTTTTGTGAGCCTTCTACACACTGATACACACGAGCATAGACGCGACACCCTCCTACAATTGTTTGTGCTCTGTGTGGCACAGATCGGTCGCCCCGACGGTTCCTCTGAAGCCCCATAGAATACAAGGCCTCCAATCATAAGTCAACTAGCTCACTCTATAGTCGTCTCACATGCGTGGTGCACCCTGCCTTGTGCGGTGTAGATCGTTTGCCTCGACGGTCCCCCCAGGACCCTACGAGACATAAATCCTGCCTGATTGCTAGTTCACTTACCCATCCTACAGTTGTCTTGCCTGCGTTCTGTACCTCCTCCTATGTGGCACATAACGGTTGCCTTGACGGTCCCTCTGGGATCCCGTGAGAGACAAAATTTACCTGGTCACTAGTTAATTTGCTCATCTTACGGTAGTATCGTATGCTTTCCACACCCCGACTTGCATTAGCGCAAGCTTGACACCCTTTGTGGTTCTTTGCGCATCGTGTGGTGTAGATCAGTTGCCTCGACGGTTCCTCCAGAATCCTACGAGACAATAGGCCCTCAGATGATGATTTAGCTTGCTTCTTCTACAGTAGTCCTGCATGCATCCTGCACCCTAGCCAGTACAAGCGAAATCTTGACAACCTTTGAGGTTGTTTCCGTCTGGTATTGCGTAGGTCGGTCACCTTGACGGTCCCTTTGGGATCTTGCAGGACGAAAAGCTACTCGTTTTTCATTTTATTTAATCCTTCTGTTCTTCCACATTTTCTAGCATTGTTGCATAATCTTTCTAGTATTTTCGCATAATCACTTGCTTAACGATGACTTCTGCTACCACTTCTGTCGATATCTCCAACAAGGAGGTGCCCTTCGCAACCCGAGGCACTACTGGTGCTAAACAATGGTTGAACCTGCCACCAGAAGCACGTCGGTCCCTCAGAATCCAAAACCAAGGACCTGAGGGCCTGGTCTAGCAACACGAGCATTACAATTTCCTTTGTGCAAAGGTGCAGGCTAAATTTCCCTTAGATTTACACGAACTCAAAGAAAAACGTAGCTTCGAGTTCGCTTACTGCAACGGGGAGGAATTCGTTCCTAACCAGGGCATTTCCCTACCCCTGACATAAGCAAACGAAATGCTGTTAGATCAACTAATCTAGTTGACAAGGCTTAGGGGGCAACAAGACACAGCGTCCAATCAGGAGGATGCCTTTCAAGATGGGAAGGAGGAACTCGATTCCCAATCTGATGAGGGAGATCCCTCCAACCCCATTCCTGTCCCGCCTACCCAGTCCTTCTGGGCCAACCCGCTGCCTACCACCACTCCCTTCGCCACCGTGCCTACGCTTCAGCAGTCTGTAATTGCAACTATAGTGGGTAGCCATGCTACATTCCCAGCACCTCATCACCCCCATCGCCCAGTTGTACCCACAGCAACGGCGCCACCACAAGCCGTCTATCAGCACGTTACCGTAATACGCAACATACCTGTCACGGCTACTCTACCACATGTCCACCCTGTATCTACCCTACAACTGCACCTAACTCCCATACCGATTCCTACATATGCGACTGTCCAACCCACTGTGGTGGGCCCAGGCCCATCCACGTGGTGGCCTATGTTCGCTTCTTCATCTGTTCCACAAGCATCGCAGATGTCTCATTACACTCTCCCTAAGGTCTACTCGACCCCCCAAATAATGCAACCTGGCGCGGGCCCGTGGGTGGCCCCGCTGTTGATCCAAAATGCCTACCCAGTAGCTAAACCCACTATTACCACTCTGATGATACCACCCACTAGATGGTGGACAACGCAAACAACACCTTTAGTAGGGGAGGCCTCAATGGCACACTTGATGGGACAAATTGCCACCATTACCATGCCACATGTGGGGGTTGCCTCTACAGTCCCTCAGCCATCTACAACATCCCCGAGTCTAGACTAAGCCTTTTAGCTTATCCAGACCCTGATTGAGGAAGTAAAACGCCTCCAAGCTGTTGGGTCTGATGCGGTACGAGTCATGGACTTTTACCAAGATGACCCCATCAACCCTGCAATCCCTGCCTTAATACTACCACCCAGGATGTCCCTCCCGCATGTCACGAAGTACGATGGGGAAGGAGATCCCAATACACATCTCATCACTTTCCGGTCAGAGTCTTTGTTGCTGCAACAATGGCCACATACGATCATTCACATTTTCACCATGTCCTTAGCCGGGAAAGCCTTAGATTGGTATCGTGCCTTGCCACGTTCATCCATTTTGACTTTGGAAGAACTCTTGACCCAGTTTGTGATGCGCTTCAAGTATAACTTGAAGCCAGAAACCACACTGGATCAGCTGATGAGTGTGAAGCAAGACCCGCTAGAACTAGTTCAAAAATTCATTCAATGATGGAGCACAACCCTTAACAAAATTCGTGAACCTATTGTGGAGGCTCATTTGTTAGCCGTCTTTAAGGGTACAGTGAATGACTTCATCAAGTCAAAACTATATTACCTTGCTCCATGCTCACTTAGTCAAGCTTTCGCTCAAACGAAAAGCATACAAGACGCAGCCAAGGCAAGTAAAGACTCGGCTTATGTCACTTATAGGAACATTTTTACAAAGAAAGATAAAGGCAAGGCCCCAACGACCATGGTGGCTACTGTGGCAGCTAAGGCTAAGCCCAAACAAAGCTACAGCAGAAACAAGAATAACAAGAAATCGACCATACTTGCAGCCAACTCAGGGTCTAAGCTGGGCCAAACATCACAACCCGCCACCCCCGCACCTGAGACATCTGCATACACTAAACCTAATTTTGAATGTAAAGATCATTCAAAATATACTCCGCTGCCCCTTAAACCTTCAAAACTGCTGAAGCAACTGCTGGCAAGGGGATACCTTCAACACAAGCGGATGTCAGAAGAAGAAAACATGAGACATCGACGCAATTGCGAGCTACTTAGAAACCCCTCTTTAGCCTTGCCCAACGAACCTCTAGTCCCTAAAGGTTTTAGACTGGATAGGTTTTGCGACTACCATCAACTATGTGGTCATACCACGGATTATTGTCTATCGTTGCAAGATGACATACAAAGATTGATTAATCTAGAGCATTTGGTGCTAGATGAAAGTAGCCCAGTATGCCCTGAAAACCAATCCATGTACGTCTATATCGACCCACTCAACGCTAACAACGCCAGTTATGTAATCAATGCCATCGGTATTGATAATGATCCCATGCCACCCTTCCAACCATTTGTGATTCGTGTGCCTCAGCGTACTACACACATGCCACCAATGGCTAGTCTAAGCCCATAGTCGCCCTTCATCCTGAAAGTCCCACCACGAACATCTATCTTTGCATCACCCGTTAGTGGAGCCGTGCAACCTCGTTAGCTAACACCTCTAGCTCCATTTGTCATTAGAACACCGGTGTCTCTGATAGCCTCCACCCCGCATAGCAACAAACTTCTTCCTCATCCTACGACGCGAGAAACCTACGCGATGGGTGAGGTGTCGAAAATGAATAGCGTCAAAAGCATCTCTAAAACTACACTTCGCCCTCAAAATTCACACCTTCGTTACCCTCAACAAATATCGATGAAAGCACACAACTTATTACATCCTATCATCAAAAATTTGGACCTAGGTCTAGGGCCATCTCCCCTCGGGAGATTCATCTTCTAGTACGAATCGAGGAAGAGGGTGTTAAGTAGACAAGTGGGGAAGACTTGTCGAATGCCCTAACCCAGGTTGGGCAAAACCTAAAGCAAAAAAATACCATGTTAAGCCTATAAAACTTAGTCATGGCGTCAGCCTCTCACTGCAGGGCTTTAGTCCACATGTTAACGGCAATCCCGGTCGATGAAAACATGTCGGCAGAAGAGAAAGCGATCCACTCAGTCATGCTCCCCTTTGCACCCATGGAGTTTGCACCTCCACTAACTTTTAGCAACAAAGCCCTTAAGGAAGATCCTGAAATGGGCCAAGTGACTACCGTGCCTCTCTTCATCACAATCTGGGTCGGTCAATACCAAATCCGAAGGGTGCATGTTGACGATGGGGCGGCCATAAATGTCATCTCTTTGCCTATCATAGAGAAACTAGGGTTGGTCGACCAGATCAAACCAACAGCAATGGCGTGCCTACGGTCCTTTAATGGGGCACATGTCCTGGTAAAAGGCACAGTTCACGTAAGCTTCATAGTGGCGAACGAGCTCCCCACGGATGCAACATTTGTTGTAGTCGAAGAAATGCCCAGGTTTAACCTAATCTTGGGAAGATTGTGGTTAGCACAACTCGGGGCAGTTTCCTTGCCTATACACCAGGAAATCCACTTACCATACGAGGGAAGAGAGGTGATTATTCATGGCGACGAGGTGGTAACGCAAGCAATTAGTAACCTAAACGTAGAGCAAGGTTCAGAGGTTACAACCTCTGAAGATGAAGTGCCTGTTCACGCATGCACCAGCCATACAGCAGAGGAATCGGCCCAACGAAGCAATCCCTAGGCAGAAGATGTCTGGGTGGAGTTGCCCTTTCAAGCAAAGGACAGTGGCACGAGTGAGGGCCCTGGAAAAATGCCCCAACCTTACGTCTCTGTCAACCCACGAAAGGTTAGGAGACAGCTACGTGTAGCATAGCAGCCTTACGCCCTCTCACCCAGTCGCCATCCTCGTACATTCGTTTTCTACTAAGCTTGCTAGGGTGTCGTCTTTTCAGCACAATACAGCAAACATCCCGAAATGTCTTAAAACTAACAAATGGCCCGAAATGGCCTAAAACTAACAAATGGCCGAAATGGCCTAAAACTAACAAACGGCCCTAAATGGCCTAGAATTAGCATCCCAGAGTATAAAAACTTCACACAACACATATAATAACACAAAATTGGTTTTCCCTTCTGGAATTTTCACATTTCATTCAAAATTTTAGCCCATTGGCGGTGTCTATAAACTCTTCTAAAAAAAAGAAGAAATGAGAAGGGGAGATCCACCCTCATGTTCTCATAAGCTATCCTTGTTTGCATCGCCCTCGTCGTTCGTCTCTACCATGTTCACTTGCACATCATCTGCTCCCATATTGCCCTTTGCCGACACCTCATTCCTTGCCTCCATGGGCCTCACATCCTCACTAAGAGCCTGCATCTCGAAGGATAAAGTAGTTAGTAGGGGCAAAAAATGCGATAAATAACAGCTGCAGCAGATCATCAAAGCAACTAACCCGAGGGGAGCTCGTGTTCTTTCACAAGAGGTATCTGGTCTAGACTAAGCCTGAGATGACGTTCAATCTCCTCCATAGAGATATTCACCCAAGACGTGTTGTTAGACTCAGCATTCGTAGCGGCAACCTTCTCCCTTTCTGAAGTCGTCCATCTTAGAGGTCCCGAGGAAAGGGAGGTGGTGGCGGTCTCCCCTGTAGGAAGGGTCACCCCAAAATCTGGGGACTCCGTGACCTGCACCTACTCTTTGAATTTGGCATAAGCCTCAGAAGTGCCGTTGGCCTTTACAAACGCCTCGTAAGAGAATGCCTCCACAACAACGTTTGTATATAGCCTTCGATGGGTTTCGTTTTCTTGCTTGTATGTATACTTGTGGTCCCTCTGGGCCTTCCCCCATTCGAAGATCTTGGCGCTTATGTCTTTCATATCCTGGCACTTCTGGGCTAGCAAATTCATCTACACCTGCTGTTCAACTATTTCGCAGGTGGATTCTACGTTCTGACGAATGAAGGTCCAAAATCTGGCGTGTTCGACCACAACCCTTTGCGACTTCGTAGGGTCGGGACTACGGTTCGCCAGGAAATCGATCCTCGACTTGAGATTCTCCACCTTGGCAACCAGTTCTGTCTCTCTCTGCTCGCTCCTATGAGCCCGTTTCCACAATTCCTCATTGGTACATCTACATTCCCATAGGGAGCACACCGAATGCAAAATGCACTTGTAAGCCTCGTCAAATACACGACGGGGCACTTAAGTTACATCGGACGAAAGTGTGGGCACCGCATCAATTTCCATAGGTTGGGCTGGGTCCCATTTGAGCCGAGAGGCTGTAGAAAATGTAACAACCACATCAATGTAACATGAATCAAAACGTTTAGAGTCGTAGCGTAGCAGCATAAGGGCTATTAATGCTCCTACTCATTCGCACGAGGATCCGCCTGTTGAAGACATTTGATCATGTCATCAACAAACCCCTGAACAAACGTAAACTTGTCAGGAATTTTCCAAAAAACATTTGAACACAACTCTACCAATCTACTCCTAATTTTCCCTAGAGAGAGAAAGTTCCATAAGAAAACTAGAAATAAAGCAAGATTCAATGAAAAGAGAAAGAAAGGAAAGTAGATTTGTGTAAAAATCTCAAATATTTAAGTAAGGTAAATTGATACAAGGAAACAATTTACACTAGAATTATCCTTAATTCAATATCTATAAATTGTTTAAATTTTCTAGGCTTAAACAAGTAATTTCTTAAGGACAATCCTACTATACTACCAAAAATTGCTGCATAAACTACCACATACGAGTATCTAGTTTGGCTAGATAATAGTTGTTAATGATTGCATATAATAGAGCTTTCAAAGATTTAACAATTTCTGATTAAAATACCAAGGGACTATACTTTAAAAATCAAAAAGCTATTTCAATCTTATCAAAATACCAAAGAGTTTTTAAGCCCTCTAAACTATTGAGTTGATCAATTGACTTGTCTATAGCAGAGGCTCTCTTATAGAAATCCTAATAGCAGCCTTAAACATTACATAATAATAAAATTCTCTATTAAATTTCTCTTAAGGCTTCCCAACATGAGGTCTTCTATGGCAAATCTTAATATGGATTACTATCATGCAACAAAGAACCATAAAAGCAATTTAAAAATCCCAAATTTAAATGCCAAGCATGATACTACCTAAACCACTAGCTAAGAAGCCAAAACAAAATAGAAAAGAATGAACTCATAGGATTAAAATAAAGTAGCTGAAATGATGTCTTTAGCAAGCCATTTTACAAGCAATCTTCAAATTTCTTCTTTCCAAATTTTTTTTTTCGTTTCTACCTTTGAAGCCTTTTTATAGTGGCTTTGGGTAGTTACAATAATCATGAGAGGTTAAGGGTGAATAGCAAGTATCTAGAAGTTTTAATTTTAACCACCTAAGGAGTTACCACTTGAATGGAAAGTTCAGAGATTTTTAAGCCACATTTGGCAAGTGTCTCCTTGGTAATACAAAAATATCAAAATTAGCTACAAATATCTTGGAGTGTTGGCTGTAACTATCATGAAGTTACAACTTCCATGGGGAGTTTCAATTCTCATAGAAACTAAACTAATATTTACCAAATATTCATAAATCTTATCTTTTTCCTAAATCATAATATGGATATCCTTTAAAAGTGTTACTCCAATGTTAAATTAATCTCCTTTATAATACATCAAAGCATTCCAATTGATGATGAGATTAAGCAATTTTTTCTTGGTATCTCAGCCATGCAATGGCCAATCCTCATGGTAATAAGACTAACTTTCAAGCCCAATGAAACATTTGTTTTAACTAAATTATGCCAAGTCCCATAGTCTCAAAGGTGTAAACATCATTACGGAAACTGGTAGCTTCTTCACACCAATAATGGAGCGGCATTTACATGGAGTCGAGGTGGTGTTTAGCTTCTTAAATGATTAATTTTTTCAAATTCACTATAACATGCTCAAGCTCATGCTTCCTATAAAAGTTCAAGGACATCCCTAATGGCACACCTGCAATGGCAACTACCAAGTGGAAATGAAAAAGCACCAATGTAGGAAACATCTAAAAGAACGACTGTGAGTAGTAGAGAAAAGTATAGGCCATAGAAGCATTCTTTAACTCAACCCTAACCTTACCCTTGTAAATGGATTAGATACAAGTACTAACATGATTTTCATCTACATAGAAATTGGTCAAGAGGTTCTGATGCTAAGAAGGCTTAGATTTAAATGCATGATTGGGATTGCTACTGTTGGTTTAGCCTACACTAGTATAGAGTAAAGAATCAACGGTATTAACCATTGTTGGAGATTACAATGCAAAATCCATTTTTAATTTCCACTAATAGCACATAAGAATTCATCATAGAATATATGCATTTGGTTTTTCATCATTTGTTGACTAGGAGGGAGATCATTACTCCATCGTAGGCCATCATAATATCCTTACCCAAGAAGACTAAATACATTTTGTTTATTAGAAATTACAGTTGCCATCAATCTAGATTTGTGATCATTTTTCTTTACTTAATTAAATGATTCTGTTACCCAAGTTATACTAAGATCCCTTTCCTCTTGAGATAGCATTCTCTATTTCAATCTTGTAGTAACCTAAATTTCTGAGTTTTATCTTTACTTTTCACTATTAAAAAAATAGTAGCATAGAAAATTCTAAAATGATGATTTTAAATCATGAAACTAAATTCAAAATCAGTTGAATAATTTTCTAATAGTTTAACAATTTTTTTGGAAATTTATCAACTAGAGATAGCTATCATCCAATTTTACTTATAGAGTCCTATTGGGTACAACGTATTTTTATTCTCTGATCAACAACGTCTTCATCTTGTATACATCATAAAAGTTGTAAAGATTTTCTTGAAGATACAATTACCTGGGCATTTGGTTGTAACAAAAATGGATGAAAATTTTTGCGAAAATGATGAACCAGTATTTGTTACTTTGTAAATTTCACCCTTATGAGAAAAAGAATTAAATTTTGCAACATCTTTGTGATGAAAGTTGTGTTCTTTTCCCTAAAATGTTGAGTCCTCAATAGTAATGTTAACATTAGCAGAGAAGAACAAATCATTATAAAAATCACTCAATATGCTTTTTTATAACCATGAATCAAAGGACTTTATTATTGGACTTACACCTCTTCAACCATTCAACTCCATGCTTCAAGCATTTTTTGCTCCATTAAATGGCCAAAATGTGCCAACAACTTCCCTTTGGCATCATGAACTTATATTAATATTATTGGAATTACCAAGTGTCTATTACTGTGTGAACCAAGTATTCACTATTGGGATTACCAAACGCTAATATATTATACTTGAAGTTATCATATTTATGGTGTTATGAAATAAAATATTAATTTTCTTACTGTAGAAAAGTAAAATGCATTAAAAGTAAAACGCTGAAAAGAAACTAAGTGCTAGTCCAAGTGTTGCAATGGAAGGAATCAATATTAATTTTATTACTATTATACAAAAACAAATAGGTGCATCATGCACTCGAATAAAACTCTATACAATCAATTCAAACCATGCTACAGGCACTTAAACAAAATTTTGACTAAGCCATATGAAAGAAAACTGTCAGGACTTTGGTGTAGTAATGACCAAAGGTGCCATAAATGCATATAGTGTGGACATTTATATAGGTTTAGGATTTAGGGGCATCAATATATCAGACATTACATTAATAGGATATGTCAACAAGGCTATGTTGATGAGGTTGTATTGATGTATGTCCATCAACAAAGTCAAATAAAAGATTCCTCATTAAGTGCTCATTAGTAACCAACCACATAAACTTGGTGCTAGCTTTCAAAAAAAAAAAATAACAAATATAATTAGTTCATAGCTAACTAGAATCCAAAACCAATCATAATAATCAACAACATGAGATCATAGAAATAATAAATCTAGTGGTGGATGTACATTACCAAAGAAATACAAAAATAATAACCAAAGGGTAAGTGAAACTCAACCCAAAATTACCCTTCATTACTAAGGTATAAAACTTGAATAAAAATAAAAACAAGACTATAACCAAATTTCTACATATTCTAGTGAAGGAACAAAGATGATAGGAGTCTAATAAACCACTCAAAAAATGGAACTCTCATAACTAGTTGTAAAAATTCATTGCAAGCCCTACAAAAAATCACTACTAATGAGGTGAAGTTGTAATGTTGACTATACAATTATTACACTTGTTTAATGGGGACATAAT
>MNCI01031218.1:74966-106255 GCA_015680685.1 Gnetum montanum
TCTCATGTAACATTAACACTTCCTATACCATATAAGAAAAAAAATGTAAAATCTATCTAATGACATATTTAACATATAATAATTACTAACCATTAAATATAAAATATATAAGCCTTACCATAGTAACCAATAAACATAAAATACATACTATAAGCTAACACACACACACACACACATATATAAAAGATGCATGATAACTAAATATAAATGTTAAACCATGATACAATAATAAAAGACAAGGCATGAGATCACATAGATACGTAGAGCCAAGAGTGGATAGGCTCTAAGGATAGATACATAACAAGCATAACACACATATACTTATTGAAGTAAAAAACCCCCAAGCACTGGTCAATATCCATGGCACCTATCAATTCATTCCATCTAGGTTAGTCCATAGGCATAAAATACATAAAATGCATAATCAACATTTAAAAAACATTACATCATTCCTTCTTACTAGAGCATCCATATAGATATCATAAGAGAAAATGCATAATGATCTTAAGATAAAGAACAGACATGCTAATTCAAGGTATATAAAAAACATAAGATGTTGCATCCTTCCTCCTTTACGAGTCTTTCTCATGGAAGATCTTAAGGTAGGTAGAATGTACATCTAACTCAAGCTCTAAATTTTTGTTCTAAACATTATGACAAGTCCATAAGACATTTACCATATGTACTACCATACTCCATATTCTATACTCCATTATATTTAAAATATAAATTAGTTACTTTATGTAGGAAGTATCATTCTAAAGCTACACTTCAAACTAATCAATCATATGACTATCATCAAAAATATACTTTCATAGCATTAAGATGTGGAACATATCATGAATATCAAAAAGTTAGGTTTGGAAACCCACCTAATATGCTACATCATTAATATGTTACAACATCTCAGATAGATCCATAAACCCTAGAGTGAGCTTGGATTTTCTACTGAAGTACATCAAGCACTTTAGAAAAGATACATGAAGAAAAACTTTATCACTAATAATGAACTCTAACAAATTTATCCTATGATTAGTGTAGGAGACCTAATGATCTTGTACTACTTTCAACTACTCCTAAATAGTCTTGCCTCACTTGGTGCTCTACATGATTAGGTTGATGCTAATCTATTTAAATTTCTCAATCACATCCTAACAAAGAAGGGTTCTATGTGGTCTACTATAGAAGAACTTATAAAATATTGATCATAAAATCAATAGCTATTATTGTAGGCAAACCATATAGATCACAAGTGTTCATGCATAATATGATTGAATTTCATGGACTAGACTAGTTGAATCCCTTAGAGCATTGAGTCACATATTGTTGTCTTCCCAATCACATTTGTATGGGCTTAAATTATATGTTTAAGTGTGATTAAGGTACAAAATAAAATTTTATTAATGAAATATTAAAAATATTAAAATATTAATCTAATTAATCTAAGTATAGAGAAGTAAATCTAAACTATCCTAGACATAGAGCATTTGTTCCCAACTTATCACACACATCCTGAACATGTATTAATGTCACTAGGTTATCAAGTATCCATTATTGGGCATACAAAGTATCATGACTAGGATTATGAAGCATCAATATATTTATACTCAAAGTTGATCATACCCATGTAAATTTACTAAGTGTAGTCAAATGAAAATATTTAAGTGCATGAAATTAAAGAAAAATTAAAGCAAACTATAAGTAAAGAGATTAAAACTAGAATTTAAGTGGTCTAATGAAAAAAATAGATCTCGATCTGATTTCTATCATTCTAATATATTCAAGTACATTAAGCACTTGAATAAAATTTTGAATAATCTACTCTATTTACTTTGTAGACACTTGGTTAGAAAATTATAACTTCTACAATAATAAACTAATAGAGTTTAGCTAAAGAAATGACAAAACAATATCATAAATATGGTAGGTATATACAATTACATAGGTATTTATTATGCTTACATCAACGTTAATACATTGATGAAGTAAAGCCAATGGTGATGATGATGGATCGACATTGCCAGGTCAACTCTAATGCATTGACATGACCCACTAAAATGATGTTCATCATATCCCCAAAACTAACTAAAAGCTCATCCTTAAGTTAAAAAAATCATAATTAAGTTATTTAAAAAATTGAAAAAATATAAAACTAACTGACTAATTACTTCAAGTGAAACATTACAAAAACTATTCAAGTGATTACAATTTAAATTTAACAAAATTGAACACATTATAAAACTTAGCTTTAGTCCATATACAAAGATGGACCAAGACATATGCCTCAAGTAATGTCTAGTGGTGGTGGCTCATGTAGTTCTGATGATAGCTTCTCATGCCTTGGTGCCAAGTATGGCTACTTGACTACTAATGTTTCTACTAATTTCAAATATAATGCATCAATTAGAACCTTCATCGTCTTTTATCTTATCTTAGGATCATAGATGTTCTAGCTAGTTTACCTAGAGTTGTTGTTGTAGATACATCCCATGGATAAGGTAAAGTAGGAAACATCTCTTTGGCACCAACAAACCAAGTAGAAAATTATGTACATTTGATGTTGAACACTCTAATAGTATTTTTCAAGTACTAGTAGTTAGTCATTTTTTATTAGGTTTCTGCGACTAATCATCGATCTTTGAATTTGATATTGAGAATCTCAAGATTTGCATTGACTATCTCTAGGTTATACTCCATGTTCTTGTGAAGGTTAAACTTATCTTTATATAGTGAGTACAAGCTAGTCACCTACTTTTTCAATTTTGACCATGGTCTTCCAATAGTAAGCATCACTAGATTTATGTATTGAAGATTAGTAAGCTCTATGTATTTAGTCATCTCCTTAATTTACAACTCCTTCATACAAATCATAGCT
Source organism: Gnetum montanum (assembly GCA_015680685.1). NCBI lineage: Eukaryota > Viridiplantae > Streptophyta > Gnetopsida > Gnetales > Gnetaceae > Gnetum > Gnetum montanum. The sequence goes on from MNCI01031218.1 coordinate 77,842, forward strand.
TTACTGTAAGAATTTGGTCCATTAAAGATGGGATACCATGTATTACCTTGGACTTTGAGTTATTGTAGAGCTTCATTGATATTGATCTTAGCAAGTTAGGTCTCTTTCTAATTGACTTTTTTAAGCATGCCAACCTATTTCTTGTAATGAGTTTTAACTTTCTCCTACTTTAGGATCTTGTTTTTCTTCATTAAGCATGCCAACCTATTTTACACATCTTCTTCATTAAGAGATTTCTATTTTTTGTTGCTAATATTCTTACCTCCTTGTTAAATTTAATTAATTGCTACGATAGATACTTAAGATATTCCTCTAGTTATTATTTTCATTTTTTCACCTTAATCAACCTTATATTCTCCTTGTCTAGGTCTTTATTCTTCCTACACCCTTGGGTAAAGTCATTATTCACACTATTAATCCAATAATGATGCATTATAAATGATTGTCTCCTTATCTTCTTTGACCTTTTCTTTTATGGCCTTAAGATAATTGAAGATCTAATCTCTTGTTAACTCAAGTAAAAGCATCACTGAATTAGACAAGCAGGCTCTAAGTTATGCAACTTCAACTACTATCTATTGATTAAAGATGATGGCCTTCTAAAGTTGTGCTTCAACACTAAAGAGTTTACCTATTATCTCAAGCAGTGTAGAATGGATTATTATTACATCTTATAGAATTTTAAATACATCTAGAATTAATTACCCAATTTCCACTAGTCTATTAAACCCTCCCTCATTTTGTTCTATTGTCATCCTCCTTAAATTAGTTCTTGTAAATATCTGAATATCTTTCATGGAAACAAAATTAAGTATGAATGCTATCGAAACCTTCAGTGGTTAATCAATATTATCAAAAATCACCTCTACAACCATCTCCTATTCTCAATATAGCATCACCACCACAATTACACATTCCTTCGCTTTTAGCATTACTAAGAAGGCTATAGCATTGTCCAAGACTTCTAGTAGTTGTTTAGAAGATAGTGAGACTACAAGTTTTTCATTAGTAAGCCTCAATTTAATGGTGGCTTGACTCCTTTGTGTTGATAATACGTTAGAAAACTCTTCTTACTACTAGATAAAGGTCTTAATGACCTTATTTAAGTGGCTTATGGAAGGATGATAGTCTAAAGGCTCATGTCTAGGTTTCTATTGATGCTCTATTAACTATCTTAAGTCTTCTTCATCAATGTAAATTATTTGGCTAGTGGTTGTACTTATTTCTTCTAAATTAATAGAGGTTTCTTCTTCTCCATCATCTCCTATCATGATGTTGTTGTGGCTTTCTGGAAGACATTGTTGGAGTAGCGAGCAATTCCTTCTCTTCTATAAAGTTTTTGATGAGGCATGAAAAGGGGAGGACCTTCCTATCCTTCATATTATTTATGAAACACTTTTCAATTTTGATGAAAATTAGGTAGGATAGGTTAATAGGTAATTTTACATTAAGGATTGTACATGCCTTGGTAGAGAAGTATGTCACTTTGCATAAGCATATAATTAGATTAAGGTGATACACTGGTACCTTGAAATAAATTCTTTCTTCGTTGGTGAGTGCACTATATATCTTTCTATCTACTCCATAATACCATTGGATCCACTTCTTTTAGCTTTCAACATTAGACTATCTGGACATCTCTCTTAACTTTGGTTCAATGTAAGGGAGATCCAAGGCATATACAATGGCCTCCATTGAGTAGGAAATGGTAATGCCTTTAATCTTGTCCATTACATCTCCTTGGTGATTGTTATAAATGAGATATTTCTCATCAAGGCATCATTCCCCATTTGTGGAAGTTATGTGCCAAAGTAGTGACATCTATAGTTACTTATGAATTTTGTATGGTGCGAGTTCAAGGAATGATCCAAAGTTAGGCTCTTGAAACATGGCACTCTAGATTTTTTTATCTAGATCTTATCTAGGCTAGCCTTTGTGAGAGTGACCTTAAGGCTTGGCCTAGATCTAGGTACTTCATCATACATAAACTATCATCTTTTCGTTGTGGAAATCTATGGAATAGATTCCACCTCAAGCTCTTCTCTAAGTGACCTTGTGGCATGCGTCCCCTCTATCTCTTGATCCTAGTATATCTACCTCAATTCTCATCCTCATTGTGGATACTTTTCTCTTCTCTAAAATGATCCATCCACTTTTGGCACTCTCTTAGATGGCATGTAATCACATGGATGATTAGTTACTACTCTTCGATTACTTTATCTTAAGCATTTGTATCTTCGATCATCCTTAAGTAAGTCTAGTTTCTCAAAAATTTAGCATAATGCTCCTAAGTAATCATAGTCTATTTTTTATAAAGGTAAAAGATATCTAAGTGTTATTGATTTATTATTATTTTGGTCACTTATTATATTTCACTACCTTGTATTCTTAGAATGTGACATGTCTAAGGTGTTCAAAATCTATGACTTGGTGTCCTTATAATGTAGAGCTTGACTTAGGGAACTCATAGCTTCTAAAATAGAAAAAATTGGATTTATGATTTGCAAGTTATCACTCTTAAAAGGTTTTTGGCTTTGAAAATGACAAAACCCCTTCACTCTTGATTGAGAATGACAAAAAAAGTTAGAACTTCCATGTCTATTTATACTAGTTTTATGCTACATTGATGCTCATACATTGACGTAGGCTCATTGACAAAGAAACTACATCAATGCTACTATATCAATGTTACCAATGTTAAAAAGTTTCATTAGAATTTATATCTTATTTTTTCAAATTTCACATTAAACAAAGGATCAACTAAAAGCCATAAGAAGGATCTAGATATGAGGATGGAGTGGTAAGGCATATTTAGAAGTTCATGAAATTGATGAATCATAAATAATATGAACAAGGATCATGAAATGAGAGGTTGATGAAAATATGAGTCAAAGTGTTGATGTAATCAAACATTTAGTTTCTTTTGAATGAGTTAGACATGTGGAGGTGCTGCATAAACTATATTTTCAAAATTTATATAAGCAGATCTTTCTTAAAGTAGGCTTCAACCCTTTGTAGCCTTATATAATCATCCCACAAAGTGTCTATAAGCACATTGAAGATTAAATATTGATCTAGCCTATATGCCACACCCACACAAATATAGCTATTTAGGATCCTATACATATATAAAAAAACCATTAGGCAAGTAATCGTATGTAACAATGAGATGGATAATGGAATAAGAAGGGATTTTATAGATTGTGATGTGAGATATTTTACCATGTCCACAATAAGTCCTTATGTAAAATGTGGTTAAGATGAACGTCATACCTATCTGTCCAAGTTCCAAATAAAGTCCATACCTTCTTCAGTGACTTTGTATTGCATCATCCAAACTTACCATCATGAGAACACCCCAATCATATGGAAATAACATCACTCAACAGGAAAAAAGAAGGAAGAAGTTATTAATTAATTAATTAATTAATTAGAAATTAAGTTTAAGAAAACTTGGCTATCCGTTAGAGAAGTGTCTTTAGCCATGGGTAACATGTCATTTAGTCACATGATGAAACTAGTTCAAGAAAAATTTGAGATTCCTAAAAGCATCCTACCTTCGAGTATGAATAATGTCTTCCTAGTGGCATCCTAGAAATCATGTTTGTTTTGTAAATTGATTCATTAGTGATTATACTTTTCTTACTAGAGGACTACCTTTAAGCATGGATAACATGACTTTCTAGTTACATGGTACAAAAACACTTATTCAAAAACATCCTTCCATCAAAATTAAAACATGAGTAATGACATAAGCACATTGATTCATGAGAACCATAGAAAATGTGCAAAGAATTACCAAGTTCCCTTAATGTCACATCCTTTTCTATTCCCTCTTGGTCCTTTCCCCTTTCCTCAAGGTATAATTATTAACAATTAATTTTAGTTTTGAGGTGTGAATAATCATACTACTTTCATGATGAAGATCTCTTATTCATAAAAACTAAATGGATTGATAGTGTGCACTCACTACTTACACAATTACTTACCTAATCATCTTAATAGCATAGGACATAATCTAGATAATAAAGTTGGCCTTTAATATATAAAGTAACCTCTTTATTAATAAAAAGGAAGACTTAAAACATAAGAATAAATATAAAATGATCCAAATAAAAATAAAAATTCAAAGAAAAGGAAAATTTGATAAGAAAATCAAAATTAAAAGAATGTTATAAGAGAAAAAAGTGTCAAATACACTTATCAATTTCTAATTCAATATGAGGTACCTTTCCCATGACTAAACTCATGAGAAATTATTCAAAAAATGAACCACATATTCATAGGGTTATACACCATAGGTTTCATAGTTGTCAGCCTTAGTGATCTATGCCATGTTTATGGTTCTAGTTTAGTGATCTATGTATATGTTTATGGTTTTGATCAGTTTGAAATGGATAACTTGTTTAACTAAGAGGTGCTTCTATTAGTGAGGACCCAAATGTATTTTCCTTTTAGTTTCTATTTTTTTTTGTAAACTTATGTGTTCATCTCCTTTTTGGTATGTATGGTCTAGAAAACATTTGTCTTTTTCTAGATTTTTTGTTTAAATAATTTTCTTAGTGAAGTAACTAACAAGTTATTTAAATGTTTTCATGCATGTTTTAGATAATTTGATACTTTCTAGTACTAGGTATCTTCCTAATTAATGATCACTATGCATTTATATTTTTTTGCACCCATGCATTTTTCAAGGTTGTTGTAACCTAGTGTTATAGTTTCTAGAGTAGGTTCACTCTAAAATTTGAATCATCTTCCAAACACTAAATCAAGATATTATGATAAGATAACAATATTCTAGAAAACTAGAAAAATAACTATCTTCAATTATTATAAGAGAAGATTACTATAGGATTTCCAAAACCCACAAAACATTCATGTCCTCTAAAATCACTCAAAAATTGCTGTAGAGCATGAGGCTCTAGGACCACACAATGGATGTTCTTAATGCAAGACACAACCAATGGAGAATCTCTCCCACAACTAGGATTGAGATCTCAACACACAGCAAGACCAAAATACATAGGCTAACACATAACATAATTGACCTTGGAGTTGCAACCACATATCTACTCACTCAATGTGCTCTCTTACACTGTTTGCCAAGCTTAACACATGAGCTTCCATGACATCTCATCTCTCATCTCCATGGTATAAGCATGAAACATAATTTATATTTAGTAACCAAGGAAGATAAAAATATTTGGAAATCTTCCTCAAGCTTAACTTGAAGATCCTCCACTATGTCCATCTGTAAACTTGGAATAGCAAATTGAAAGTTTTTCTACCCATTCGTGTCATCTCGGATCTTTATGAAACATCTTACTATCAAACTAAGAATACATGGGAGACATCTCATTCTAGTTGGAGATGTCTCCAAAATTGCTAAGTTGTCTCAGCCACACTAGAGACATCTCATCTTTTTGTGAGACATCTCACATGCATATGAAATGTATCAACCACTTCCAAGATGTCTCATCTAAGATTTCATTTTCACTCTACCAAGACATCTCTCTCAAATTTGGGACATCTGCTGTAAGACCTCCACTTAGCTAAGACATCTTCTATCTTTTAAGATGTCTCTTTTAAGAATCTTGATCTTCGGCAAGATGACTCCATGACCTTCAAGATATCTCCATATATCTTAAAACCTATAAAAACCATGCATAGGAAAAAGACCAAGGGGATCAAAATACATGTTCCTAAACCAACTTTTCCATCCTTTAAAGAGTGAACTCATGTGAATAAGGAAGTAGGGGTTGAAGTGATCCTCCACTCATGAAGTTTAGTCTCATGGACCCATATAGCATCATATAGAGATTGTTCCTCCTAATTAATTAAGTACTCATGCCTCTTCACTTCTTGAGTGCTCAAAGATTTCCTCCACATGAGTATGATTATCTTCCTCTTCATTGAATGCTTGGACTATTCAATAGTCCTCTTCAACTCATTGATGTTATCATGTATGATATTCACATTCATTGGTTCATGATAGTGCATAAGATCTAAAATATTAAACACAAAAGAGATACCAACATTGTTTGATAAATCAATATCAAAATCATTATCATTAATCTTAGTATTAATTTATTATTAATATTTTTGTTTATTTCCTTCAAAGTTAGAATATTTTTTGAGTGCCTATAATAGGAGTCTAAGTGTGTATGGATCTTTGTTCAAACATTGATGTACTTGAGTGCAACAATGTGATGGGAATAAAAATGAAATCTTTTGACAATCCTTGTAGCACTAAGAATAGATTGATGTTTTCTTTAATGCACTTTACTTTCATGCACTTTAATTAAGTAATTAATTTCTAGTTGTTAATGAACACAAGAATGACCACTCTGAGCATACATATAGTACTTGGTAACCCAGCAACACTTAATGTTTGGTAACCTAGTAGCATTATATGTGTTCAAAATGTGTCCAAGAAAGTGGAATGGGTACTTGTTTTAGTCTAGCTAGGAAGTAGATAAATTAGATCCTAAATTACTCTACCTTTCATTATTGTTGTAGGCAATCAAACTTATAAAACATAAAATGATAAAGATCATGTACCTCAATTATACTTAAACCATATCCTTGAGCTTCACAAGTGTAGTTGGGAAGACAACGAGCCTTCTCAATGCCCATTTCACTTCCTAGAGAAACTAGTACACTGGAGAACTATAGCTCCATGGAATTCGACTAGATTGCATGTGAATGCCTTAGTGATTTGTATGGTTGGACATAGGGGTACCTCACCACTCATCATTAGCATCATTGCCTGGGACCTTTTGGTTATTTCGTGCACTATCTAGGATTTAGTGGAAATCATTCAGAATCATTAGAATGAACCTTAGAGTCACATCATATTTTACAATTACTACAAAAAAATTTTCAAATTACACTACATTTTTATCATCTAATTGAAAATGTATTCTTCTCACAAGAGTGCTTCTTTTTCCAAGTTAGATAGAGCTCATCAACTAGTGCCTCAAAAATATCAAATGATATATGCTTATCTTGATAAGTATGTAACCAATTCACCTTCATCCTACATCAAGATGAACAATTGTGGTGGCGTGACATGGAGGGCAACATTGTGTTGCCACCTAATCAATCTATTCTTGCAATGCTTCACCAAATACTTATCCATCCAAGTCTTCATGAATGTCATGCTAAGTATGTTGTGCAAGAAAATGACGCTAGAGATTGTCATTCCATTGAGGCAAAACATCTCTAGTATCACCGGTTAGAACAACATCATGAATTTGCAAAAGGAAAAAGATTTAATGATTCCCCATTCCTATTGTACCAAAACAATGGTGGGGAACCCTTCTTTAGGGGTTTTCCATTCAGTAAAATTCCTCTTTTTGACTTCAGTGAAGGAGGCCAAAACTAGAACTTGTAGTCCACAATTCACAATCCTAGTTCAAGTAAGAATGGATTCAATGATAAAAAAGGATCCAAAGAGGCAAGTCATGGCAAGGATGTAGACAAGAAACAAGATCATGATCATGGTCGTGATCATTGAAGAGGTGGTAGTAGGCACTGTGATGATGCTCATCCTCTTTCCTCTTCCCCTTTTTCATCATCATCATCTTCTTTTTCTAGCTCTGATCACAACCGTAGGAGGTGAGACTGTGATGGAGGTGATCAAAATGACCAACAAGTCTAAAATGATCAAGGGGATCATCAAGAAAGTTACGAACAAGGGAGTGAAAATTTAAGGGAGGCACATCACCATGAATGAAGGGATAGTAGAGGACATTGTAGGCACTATGGTCAAGGCCTCAATGAGCCTTTGCTTGCTACCCAAAGTATGCTTAATATCGCAAAGGTAGTATGAATTCCAACAAGGCACTTGAAGGATAGTTGGATCAAAAGGCTAGACATGAACAATATTCCTCAATTTAAAAGGGGATATAACTTTCATCTATAGAACCATCTCTAAGCTTTTCAAGATGCATGTGCCTTGTAGAACATAGAGAATGAGTGGGAAAAGCCTAAGTTGTTCCCACAAACACTCATTAAAGAAGAAAAAAAATTAGTACCAATCCTTGGAACCAGTATCTATCAAATGATGGAGTACCATGCTTGAATTATTTAATGAAAAATATCAAATCTACTCCAGAGTGTCCAATTTGAGAAGGCAAATCCAAGGATGGAAACAAGGAACACATGAACCCTTGGATGCTACTATCGCCTGATAATATCCCTTAATGCACAAATGTCCTAGCCATGGTTATTCTCAATTGGATCAACTTCAACACATTGTAGATAGGATTTGATCAAAAATGGAAAGAACCCTTAGTGTTTATGCCTAAGGGTGACTATCAGAATTAAGTGTTCATTAGATACAAAGACTAATTGAGTAAGTAGCTAAAGAAGAGGGTGAATTAAGAAAAAGAGAAAGTGTAGAAGAGTACAATTGAAATCCTTCCATTCAAAAGAGGGAGGATCGATTTTGTGATAGTGAGAAAGAATTTGTACTTGATGAGGTGGTGAATGGGAAATCCTTGTCACTCCAAAAATTTCAATCTAAAATTATAGTTAAGTTTGATCAGTTATGGAACTCCATGAATAGTAGATTTCAAGTTGTCCTAAAAATTGTTGAAGAGTCTGAAGAACAAGGTAGTAATTGTGAGTGCAGGAGGCACAAAGAAATTTAATGTGCCTATTAAAGAGGTAAGGGCAAGATTGCTACAATAGAAGAAGTTTTAAGAAGTGAAATAGATGATGATAGTGGGTGTGACATCTAGTAATATGAACATCCTAAGGGATGCTACCCCATAGTGTCACACTTACAAGAGTCTGGGATGTATGCTTTGAAACCATGACTAACACAAAGACAAACATCCAGAAGATTACCTTATCCTCAAGGTAATTTTAGGTAGTTCCACTAGCAATAGTAATATTATCCAAGTGGAACTCCACTGCAACCATATGAGCAGTATCAACAATGGCAGCAACCACAATCATGGGCATTGGCACCACCAAGGAAAAAATATCATTATAGATAACCTGATCCATATGGGTATTACATTCAGCAACCCTTGTCTCCACGTGACTCCTCTAGTCACATTTCTACTTTCCAACCTTACTACTACCCTCTTGATAATTATCGAATTCATTCTTCACATGCAAGGAGGAATACCACTTGTTACCCTTATCTTCCTCTTGTTCTTACACATCTTCCTCCTTTAGTTGCATAGCTATCACCTGCTCCACCTATCTAGGGTGAACTACCAACTCAACTACAACAACGCAATGCTTCAAGGGTTATTAATCTACAATTGGTTCATCAATCAAATGGTTCGAATATTTGATGAAAGAAAAGACATTTCTTCCAACCACATAGCCCACCTAAACTCTTAAATACACCTATGATTGGGCACCCTGTTCCTCCATCTTCCTCTATCTCAAATGCCTTTGAGTCCCCTTCAAACCAAACACTGTCTAGAGTCCATATTGTGATGCTTACTCACACTATATTTGATTGGATCCATATTTGAATCCTTCTCAGGAAGTTAGCAGATCCTAGAAGTCCTTTAATTTATCTGCAGATTTTTGGGAATGAACTGTGGAAAGCTCTTCTCAACTAAGGTCCCAGTATCAACCTAATCTCTTATTAGGTGTATACTACATGGAACCTTCCTCCTTTAAAGAAGAGCAATATCAGATTAGAATTGGTAGACCAATCCATCACTATTTCATTAGGACTAGTAGTCCCATCATGTCCATGTCAGATGGAAAGACATACATCATAGTCACTGTTAACTATTATATGAAATGGGTAGAAGTAATAGCCGTCATCAACTATACATCTTCTACTGTTGCTTAATTAGTATAGCAAAGTATTGTAAATAAGGTTGGTATGCCACGTGCATTAATTTCTAATAATGGAACTCACTTTACAAGCACTACTTTTCGAAAACTTATGCAACACTTGGGGGTTGAACATAAACCCACCAAACCATACCACCCCCAAGCCAATGTTCAAGCTAAGGTTACCAATAGGGAAATCACAAGGATTCTAACAAGAACTGTAAGCAAATATAGAAAATATTGGAGCACAAAACTCAATGATGCCCTTTGGGCCTACTGCTCAACATGAAAACTTTCTATAGGCTACTCTCCCTATGAGCTTGTGTACAAAAAATTACCAACACTTCTTATTCAATCTAAGCTCCGTACACTTTCAACAGCCTGTGACCTCAACCTTGACTTAAGTCTAACACAAAAAGAAAGACTAATGAATCTCAACTGGGAAGATGAAAATCAATTGGTGGCCCTATCATCTAATGAGTTGCACAAGGCCTACAACAAAAAGCGCCATGACCTTAAAATCAAAAAAGTCAAATTTCAACTAGTAGATAAGGTTCTCTACTAGAATCCCACACATGTACCTCAATGAACTAAATTTCAAACATTGCTGGAAGAACCTTATATAATTTATAAAACTTTTCTTTTTGGGACCATTATGATCTACAAACCTGAGAGCCCAAAAAAGAAATAGCTAGTCAACATCCAACAAGTTAAACCTTTCCATGAGCATAAGCCAACTAATATAACAAATGCCTCATCAGATGGACAACCATGCTTCATATTTTGAATCTCCTACTTTCAACTTAGTCATGGGGGAGATCACCATCTATGCTAATCATATAAGTGGCTCCTTAATTTTTTATCTTTTTGTTTTACAAAATCTTGTTTTACACATTCTTTATTTTACATCTTCTTGTTTTCATATTATTAATATTTTCTAATTTTTTTTACACCATCGTTAGTACATTTGCTATTTCTTGGATATTTTACACTTTCTTTTATATTATTTTGGTATGATTTTCTAACCTTTTGTTAATAAGTGCCAGGCATAATGGTAATTTGTTACTTGATGGTGGTATGCATTATTGTGTTATTTGATTGTTTGTGTCTGGATTCTAGCTTTGAATTTTGTTACTAATGATTAGAACATGGTTTGTTTTTCATGAAATAGGTAGTGAGTCCACAACATGTACCCATCCACAAACTCTATGGCTTTCCTTGTTCTAGAAACATGTAGTCCCTTTTTCATTAATGAAACTTTAATGAACTTGTGACTTTGGTAGTTTTTAGAATTGGAAAGGATTCAAAGGTTTGAACATGATGTGACTTCAAGGGGATTCAGTATTCTTTGTGTCTTTCTACTTGCTTGGATGCATGTGTGTTTTCATGGACTTCTTACTGTTTTGTATCGACCAATAAAAGGAAGTTGAATAAGTCTTTACATGGTGTGGTTCCCATCTTTAAGAAAATGATGGGAATTGACAGCGTACCCCTTAGACAAAATGCATGTCTTTGTATGGTGTGGTTTCCATTTCAATAAAAATAAAAAAAAATGATGCAAATTCAAAGCACACCCTTTAGACATAATAAATAGGCTACAAGGACTGGTTATGAGACTAGAAAGACATGTCACACATGCCTAAATATTCCCTATAACTAAGGCCCTTCCTCATTTCCTACTTCTCTTTTCTTCTCTAATAAGGAATGATGGTTGTTTTGTGGGAGTACTCTTATGTCTTAAGGGGATGGATTGGTCTTAGAATGGTGATGCAAAGTCACTAGACATGGTTGGTTTTGGTCTAGACTAATGATGGATTCTATCAAGTCATTTAACCATAAAATTCACAAGGGACTTCATGTGACCTTAACCAGGAACTCCATTCCACTTTCTCTCATTCATCTATGTTTTCCATGTCTCACCTCACTACCAGTTTCATGTTCTTGGTCAATGTCTTGGTTTAATGTGTCAGAATTCTTAGCTAGTTTCTTACAGGTTTTTGTACTTAACCTTCTATAATCATTAATCATCCACAGAGCCCATAGACTCCTTGGTTTGAAGTTATGCAAGGGCATAAAAGGCCTGTGCCTACTTTGGGAGGATCCACTTGCATATCTTTTGGTTAGGTTAGTTAAGTTCTTTACCCTTAGACACTCTTACAATCAAATTCTTTTGTTTACCTCATCAATGACATTCAATTATGCACATCTTCACAACAATTTTTAGTGAACCTTCCTTTTTATTGTTGAGAATTCTTATAGCCTCTTCAAATATTTCCTTATGTAGGGCTTTTTCAAATTTAATGGATTGCTTATCTATTTTACCCTATTTTCAACCTTCTTGCTAATACTACTAAAGGAATCAAGCTACCACAATGACAACTTAGCCAAGTGTAACCACCAACAAAATAAGGTACTTAGCAACTATGTGTTACAAATTGCATACTAATTCATGATTCTATTATGATTGTATTGGGAAGCATAGACTGGAAGCAGGACTATCTTCACCAAGAATGATGTGGTAGTATCACATGATGAGGATTGTTCATGATTGTGGGATCTTCTCTCTCACTCTTTAGCTACCAAGAGGCATTGGATGTCAATTTTATCTAGGGTGTTCACTTCTCTTATCATGAACATCCAATTTTGTAAAGATTGTAACTCCATACACTTGGGCACTCAAAGTCTGTCTGTTCTATCTAGTCAGTTTATATGTCAGTTAATAATCTCATACATATCCAATATTTTTTAAGGAACTTGTTCCTTCTCTTCTTCAATTAAGGATGAGTTTTCATTTAGTTGTGGGTGTGTGATGAATCACAGTTTTTCATCTACTCCAACATTGGGTATCCGACATTAGAGTTAAGATGCAATGTCGAATATCCAATGTCATAGGGAATATGCCAACCTATAAATATAGCACTTGGGCTCACGATTTAGCATTAGTTTTTCATAGTTTTTCAATCAAAGTAGTAAAGCTCTTACAATTTTTTTCCTCCAAAGTTAGAATATTTTTTGAGTGCTTGTAGTAGAAGTCTAAGTGTGTATAGATCTTTGTTCAAACACTGATGTACCTGAGTGTAGTAGTGTGACGAGAATAAAAACAAACTCTTTCAACTATCCTTGAAGCACTAAGAATAGATTGATGTTTTCTTTAATGCACTTTAATTAAGTAATTAATTTTTAGTTGTTAATGAACACGAGCATGACCACTTCAAGCATACATATAGTGCTTGGTAACCCAACAACACTTAATGTTTGGTAACCTAGCAACATTATATATTGTTCAAGATGTGTCTAGGAAAGTGGGATAGGTACTTGTGTTAGGCTAGCTAGGTAGTAGATAAATTAGATCCTAAATTACTCTACCTTTCATTATTGTTGTAGGCAATAAAACTTATAAAATATAAAATGATAAAAATCATGTACCTCAATTACACTTAAACCATATCCTTAAGCTTTACAAGTGTAGTTGGGAAGATAATGAACATTCTCAACACTCGTTTCACTTCCTAGAGGAACTAGTGCACTAGAAAACTATAGCTCCATGGAATTTGACCAGATCATGTGTGAACGCCTTAGTGATTCATATGGTTGGATGTAAGGATGTCTTGCTGCTCATCAATAAGAAAGTTCCCATTATTATTTTTCACATTGATTATAAGAAAATCTATTTGATAAGACCATCCACCAATGATGATCACATTGTCCTCAACCACTCCTAAGGGAATAGTAATAGAATAATAAAAAAGCACTAGCTTGATGTTGCATTTCTTGAGTGGTATTAGGTTACTTGTTTTATACATGTATTGAGAGATTAGATTAACTTTAAAATATAAGTATAATAGAGCCTTGCATAGTGCATTTTCTACAATATGGAAATAAATCAAGAAACTTCTTAGATCAGTTCTTTCTATGGAAACATTTCTTACTTTTATCTAGCTTGTAATAACATGAGTTAACATGATAGTTTTAACTTTAGAAGAAGTTTGGTTTGAAGGTGGCTTGTTAGATGTTTAAGAGGTGGCTAGTGTGAGGCTCAAAGCCATGGATGCTTGCAAAGATTTAAGTAGGCTAGTTAGTCTAAAAAATAGTATTTTTTAAGATTTGCATTGAATACTACTTAATTTACCATCGACTTCCAATTTCATTGCTCTTGTGGTATTTTGTTATTATGGCTATGAAAGAATTTCATCTTATAGAAGAGGCTTTTGTGGCATTTTGTTATAATTTAAAATGAAAGATTAGTACATATAAAGGTTAATTATGAAAGTCCCTTCTATTATCTTTACCTTGTCTATGATTATGTTCCCTCCTATCTTACCCATATTCATCCTTGTTAAAGCTTGATAATGAGATTGAAGAGGATGGAGCTAAAAAAAATAGGAGAATTATGCCAACTTGATCTCATCTTGTGATTCCTTTGATGCTTTCTTGACTATCTACTAAAAGATCCTAACCTTGAGGTCCCTATTATCTTGGGTGTTATGCTTCCCTTACCTTAGTTGCTTGTGAAGCCTAAATATAGTCATGGATGGTTCATGTCATCTCCACTTAGGGATGGAGGTTTTTGACGTAGGAATCTTACACATTGGTAATTAGTATCTTCTTTTCTAATTACGATGGTAGCTGAATAGAATCTAACTTTTCTTTGAAAAATTCATAGAGAGCCTCCATGAATCAGTCTTTACATAATTATGACTCTAAGAGCTAGTAAGCTCTAAAGATTTCATCAAGTACCTTGTCATCTAGAGTTACTACTTTAAGGTCTAATTAAATTAATACTATTATGAGCATTGATGGTACTAAATAATTAGGTGGTAATAAAATATTTTCCTTTATGTCTCTCCATCATAGTTGTTCATCTTGGTGAAGTATGAAAGTAAAATCTAGATGGTAAGGATCCAACTGCTAGTAGAATATCTTTACTTATTATGGCACATCATCCATCTTCTTATTAGTCTTACCATGTATTCTTGTTAAATTGTTATTAGGTGGGAAATATACCTTAAATTATCAGAATGTAAATAGTTTATGAGGAATGGAACATATGAAGTAATTAAAATATTATCCATGATTATGAGTTAACACATTTTATTGAAAAATTATATTAATCTTGGGTTAGCTAATCTAGGATTACCACCAATTAGCAAAAGTCAGTAATCAAATATTTTCAACAAATACTACCCAAATGTAACTTTTAGTAGAAAGCATTATTTCTCAATTTGTAGTACTTGTTATATGTTAGAGAAGTGAAAGAAATTCACTAAGGACCCTTTGAAAAAAGATAAAAGTCAAAGGAAGCTTTAAAATCATTATGATTATGTAACTATATGTAGGAACACATACTATATTCATAGGAATCTAGCAACCAAGAAGCTTGATAATTACATAGGTATCATTCATGATAGAATGGATGAGTCAAAAACTTCATTGCCAAAATTGTTAATCTTGCCTAAGAGTATCCTCTAGAAGAAGAGGTTCCAAATCTCCCTTATAGAAATTTTGGTAAAAGGACGAGGGATATGATAGTTTTGGGAATTTTAGTCCATTTTACACATAGATGGATTCATAATTTACCCTAACATCTTTGTCAAAATGCTTGAGCAATTTGAAGGTTAATCTTATTGATAGGTATGGTGATATGATGAAGAAACAATACAATTTCAAAAGATTCTCACTTACAGAAGCACTGCTCCACCATCTAGAAATAGTATATAAAAAATAAAATTATTTAGAATATTCAAATGAAATCAATCTAAGCTCTAATTTTAAGCTATTACTTGCTACACTTTTTCTACAATTGGATAATTGTGAAGGAGATAACAAGAATAAATATGTTTTTTCTTTATGTATCATTGCTTACAATAAGAAGAATTTGCAAGGTTATAAAGTTAAGCTTTCTTTCAGTTGGACATACACATGAGGATATTGATCGAAGTTTTGAAATACTTTCAATAGTTATAAGTAAAAAGCATATAATTTCTCTACTAGAGCTTATGGACATGTATTGTGTTATGGATTAAGACAATGGCAGCAACTACACTCCATATTACATTGATTTGGTATATGAATTCAAATAATTCCTTGAAGGATAAACACCAAGTCAAGTAAAGAATCTTTATTATAAAACATATTTATTATATCAGATTCTGCCTAGAGAAGGAAACTCCTATGATGCTATGGAAAAGAAATATCAAGGAAAACATTTGGTATGAATCGTTCAAGTTATGGAAAATTGTTAATGGACACCAAAGTCTTTCGTAGGTAAACCAAGAATCCTAAACACTACATTTGATCAAAATGAGTACATAACAATGATTACAAATTACATTAGATCTTACATTAAGGTATGGTATGAGGTCATGGAAGGGATTTAGAAAAATGATAAGATAGAGTGGATGGAAAAAATAAATTATTGAAAAAAATTCTTATAAAATTTAGATGCTTTCAAAGCATGATATTATGTGGGAATTCTATCATAGAATATTTTTGATCAAGAACTCTTTAGAAGGATATTATAAGTCCATGATTAGATATTTATGGAACTCAAGTGATGAGAGCGGTTACTCTAGTAGTTTATTCTAATTATTAAAGCAGTTACTCTAGCGATTTATTCTAATTATTAGAGAAGTTACTCTAGTGGTTTATTCTAATTATTAGAGAGGTTACTCTAGCAGTTTCTTTAGCAGTTATTCTAATTATTAGAGTAGTTGCTCCCAAGTCTATAAATACAATGCCCAAGCGCACAATTGGGAAAGGAAGCCTTTGAGCAGTTAAGTAGAAAAACTCTTGTAGTCTGTTTGAAAGTTAGAGTTTTTTCCAAATGCCCACAGCAGGAGGTCAAAGTGTAGATGGATCTTTATTTGAGCATTGTGTACCTGAGCACACCTTATGTACGACAATAAAGACGAGCTCTTTGATTCATTCTTGCAGCACTTGAGATTTGTTTTCTTATGCATTTATTTTATTTTATACACTTTACATTTCTGTTATTAGCATAGCAATTCATTTTGATCAATTAGGAAAATCGTTAAATTACACAAGCATGACCGCTTTGAAAATATGTGTAATGCTTGGTAACCCAGTAATGATTAGTGTTTGGTAATCTCAGTAGTGTTGCACTGGTTCAAGATGTGTACAACAACTGGGAACGGATGTTGATGTTTGGATAAGTTAAAACATAGTTAATGAGAAGTTAAGTTAAATTAGTCACTTAGTTACCTCTCTCCTTCCCTACTAGTGCAGGACATAAAACATAAAAGCTATAGAAATCATATGCCTCAAGCTTACTTAACCATACAATCATGACATACAGGTAAGCTTGGGAAGACAACGAGCAACCAACCCGTGCTTGTTCCACAAGGGTGCATAAGCACTTAGTCCTTGGAATCCAACTGGATCATGTGTGAAACACTCGTATTCGTAGGGTTGAGAGTAGGGGTACCTCCCTACTCATCATTGGTGCCATTGCTGGGGACTTAGTTGTTTGTGCGCAAACTAGAACATAGGAAATTATTCATATCGTTGGAATGAACCCTTAGGGTTGGTTAATAAAATAATAAACAAGAATACGTTACACACTGAACAGAAAAGTATGTCTCCTTCTTCGTACAAAAGCACCTCACTGCCTAGGTCTGAAACAAGAAATAATCAATGGCGTAATAGACATGACATTGATTCGCCAGTCCCTCAACAAGTTTGAGTGGTATATATTCATCCTGATGAGTATATACTAGACTTCACCTTTATCCTCCATCAAGATGAAAAATTGTGTCGGCGAGGCTTAGAAGGTAACATAGTGTTACCTCCCAATCGTTTAGGCCTAAGCATGCTTATTCGTGCTCTCACATGAATTTCCATGCCGCACTTACATGTAGAATACGTTGTGCAAGACCATGATTTGAGAGAATACCATCCCATAGAGGCACAACGTCAAAGGGATTTGCAATAGGAGAGACATCATTAGTCTTTGAAGGATAAGTCATCCCAAAATTCCCCACATGTCTTATGCGAAAATGAGGATGGTGAACCTACCTCAGGCAGTCTCCCACACAACGATGTTCCTCCCCTTGACTTTGTCCAAGGGATTGTGTATCAAAACCTTCATTCCAATATTAATAACCTAGGTTTTGATAACCATGGGCACAAAGGATCCAAAAAAGGGACACGAACTCATGATAAAGGTGGACATTCAAATCACAATCATGATTAGGGCCAAGACCATAGAAGAGAAGGTAGCAGACACCATCATGGTAATGGTTCTCCTTCTTCTTCACCTTCATCATCTCCTTCACCCTCTCCTTCAATATTTGGACATGGTCATAAAGAAAAAGACCACGGGTCTAAAGGTAGGCAAAGTGGAGATCATAGATGAAACAACTAGGAAAGGGGATGAGGGCACTCTAGAGAGTCACAACATAGAAGAAGGGAGAGTAGGGAACAATGTAGGCATCATAGACGCCATGGATGAAACAATCATGATGAACCCCTACTTGCTACTCGAAGTATGTTAGACATAATTGAGGCTATTAGAATTCCAACCAAGCACCAGAAAGATAGTAGGATCAAGAGATTAGATATGAACA
Organism: Gnetum montanum; assembly: GCA_015680685.1. Lineage (NCBI taxonomy): Eukaryota > Viridiplantae > Streptophyta > Gnetopsida > Gnetales > Gnetaceae > Gnetum > Gnetum montanum. The sequence goes on from MNCI01031218.1 coordinate 96,240, forward strand.
ATATCCCATGATTTGAAGGGGGATACAATGCTGATCCTTAGAATCACTTACAAGCATTCCATGATGCATGTGCCTTAAAAAATATAGAGAACAAATGGAAAAAACTTAATTTATTTTCATAGACACTAGTTAAAGAAGTGGAAAGTTGGTACCAGTATTTAGAATTGAAATCCATTCATAGGTGGAGTACTATGTTATAACTATTTAATGACAAGTACCAAACGTACTCCCAAGTGTCTAACTTGTGAAAGCAAATCCAAGGCTAGAAACAAGGAGGACATGAACCCTTGGATGCTACCATGGGCCAATATTATGCACTATTACACTATTGTATTGGCCATGGTTATTTGCAAAGGGATCAACAATGCCATCTCGTGGATGGGCTTAGGCATGAAACGAGAAGAACCCTTGGGACTTATGCCCAAGGAAGACTATCCAAGCTTAGGTCCCATCAAATTCAAATACTATTGGAGCAAGTTGCTAAGGAATAAGGTGAGCTATAGAAGAGATAAAGTGTGAAAGATTATAACTGAAATCCTTCCCTTCGAAAGAGGGGAGTAAGATTTTGTAAGGATGAAGAAGAGTTACCACTTGAAGAGATGGTGAATAGGAAAACTTTGCCTATCTAAAAGTTGACATTAGAGGTATCAGCAAAGGTAGCCCAAATGTGAGATTCCCTAGACAATAGATTTTAATCTATTCTTAAAATAGTAGAGGAGTCTAGAGAGTAAGGTAGTGATCACGAAAAAAGAAAAAAGATAGAAGTTGAACATGCACATAGCCAGGGTAAGGGCAAAGTTGCCATCATTGAAGAGGTTGTGGAGTCGGAAATAGACAATGATAGTGTATATGAAATATGTCAATATGACCATCCTAATGGATGTTGCCCTATAATCTCACATTTGCAAGAGTCTAGGATGTATGCACTCAACCCACGATTGAACAAACAACAAGTACCCCAAAGGTTACCTTACCCCCAGGGTAACCCAATACAGTTCCACCAACCCTTAACGTATTATCCAAGTGGAACTCCACCAAAACTGATTGAGCAATATCAATAATGGCAGCACACACAATCATGGGGAATGCCACCACCAAGGTAATAATATCCTTATTGGAAACCTGACCCGTATGGATATTACGTGCAACAGCCAATCTCCCCACATGACTCTACTGGTCACATCACTCCTCAACCTCACTACCAAGCCTGCAAGTATCATGGAACTCCCTCATCTAGGGGTGATATTCCACAAGCATATCATCCTTCTCATCTAGTAGCATCTCTTCCACCAATAGCTCCACTACCACCTACTCTAGCTATGCAGGGTGAAATCCCTACCCAGCTGTAACAATGTAATGTCACAAGGGCTGCCAACTCTCAAGCTACTATTGGTTCCAACAACCATATGAAGAAAAGACCTTTCTTTAGAACCAATAGGCCAACCAAGCCCTTGTAATCACAAGAGGCTGATTCCTTAGATGCCTCAATATCAATCAAAACTTCAGAGCCCCCTTCAACCCAATCATCACACTCAACACATATAGTCATGCTAACATATGTTGTCACTGATTGGATCAAAGCTAGCCACCTTCCTAGGAAATTCTCTAATCCTGGGAGTCCTCTAATATACTTACAAATAATTGGAAATGCATCATGTAAGGCTCTTTTGGATTTAGGTTCTAGTGTGAACTTGATTTCTCAAGAAGTGTACAAGGCCTGGAACCTATGGCCATTGAAAAAGAGCAACATCTGTCTAGAGTTGGTCGACTAGTCCATCACTATCCCATTGGGACTAGTGGAAGACATTGTTACCACTGTTTGTGAGTGGTTGTACCCAGTTGACTTCCTAGTAATTTAGGTAAACAAAGATAAGGGGGACTTCCCAATCATAATGGGAAGATCATGGCTAAGCACCATCGATGCATGCCTAGGAATCTGTGATATTTTCCTAGAAATATCAAAGGAAAATACATTTGGAATGATCAAGAAGAAGAAAGTTTCGTGCATCGCATACAGTGACACAAGGTGTAATTGCATACAAAGGTCATGGTTTCTACAAAGTTTAACATTGCCTACATGTAATCAGTGTGCACAAGTGATCAACATACAAAGATGCCTATATGCAGCAGCCACACAATAGGAAGACTCCCAGTGGCTGATAGCTAATCAAGAAGGTAGTTCACTCATATGCATGGAACCAACTGAGGGTTTGACTTGTGCTTACATCGATAGCATAGACACATTAGAGCAAGTCCACTACCACCTTCCAAGTCTTAACCTTGAAAATATCAACTAGGGGAAGTTGGAAATCTTTGAGAAATTTAAGTAGGAGCCCCTTGAGCTAAAACCATTGCCCACTGGTATGGAATACACATTCCTTAGAAAAGGAAAATCAGTAATTATCAACATTAAGCTTGCTCCTCAATAGAAAGAAGAACTGCTGAAGGTAATAAATAAATGGTCAGAAGCCTTCACTTGGTCATATCCCAAATTAATTGGAATAGTTCCTAGGATATGCCAACATAGAATTTACACTGACCCCTCCATGAATCCTCGAAGATAACCACAAAGGTGATTGAACTCTAAGCTGATGCAAGTAGTTAAGGAAGAAATCGAATAGCTTCTCAAGGCTAGGTTCATATACCCCATTGCTAATAGCGAATGGGTTAGCCCCTTAGTTATTGTGCCTAAAAAGGGAGGAAAATGGAGGGTGTGCATAGATTTTAGGCTACTAAATATGACAACATTCAAAGATCACTTTCCATTGCCATTTGTCGATGAAGTCCTAGACACCATTGCAGGGCATCACTATTATAGTTTTCTGGATGGATATAGTGGATATAACCAAATACAAATAGCCCTAGAAGACCAAGCCAAGACTATGTTCACCAGTCCTTGGGGAATGTTCGCATACAAAGAGATGCCATTTGGCTTGTGCAATGCCCCTGCAACATTTCAACGACTTGTTCTAAGCATATTCCAACAACAGATAGGGAATGGCATGGAGGTCTTTATGGATGACTTCTCCACTTATGGATAAAACTTTGATCAAGCCTTGGACCGATTGAAGCAAGTGTTAAGAAAATGTGTAGAAACCAATTTGAGGCTTAATTGGCAAAAAATCCATTTGATGGTCCAAGAATGCGTAGTACTAGGGCACAAAATATCACACACAGGGATAGAGGTAGACCCTGAGAAAATCAAAATTATCCAAGGAATTACCCATAAATTGGAAACTGTCAAAGATATTTGGTCATTCCTTAGACATACTGGCTACTATAGGAGATTTATTGAGAAATTTTCAAAGGTTTCCAAACCATTGGTGGAATTAACAAAAAATGATGTACCTTTCGAGTGGGCCAGGGAATGCGAATTAGCTTTTCAAACTCTAAAATCGAAGCTAGTAGAAACACCCATTCTACAAGCTCCTGACTAGTCCAAACCATTCCATATCATGACTGATGCATCCAACTATGCCTTAGGAGTTGTACTTACACATTTATATGACCATAAGTGTCCTTATTACATCCACTATGCAAGTAGAAGTATCACTGGTGCACAACTGAACTACACTACCATAGAGAAAGAATTAATGGCTATAGTGTTTGCACTAGAAAAGTTTAAACACTATGTATTGGGATATAAAGTATATATACATATAGATCATAGTGTAATTTGGTTCCTCATGAATAAGCCAATGGTAAGCCCTCGTATCATATGATGGCTTGTAATCTTACAAGAGTTCAATTTAACGATGATATATTGCAAGGGCACCAAGAATGTAGTTGCTAATCATTTTATTCGGTTGCAATGGGAGAAGAAAGAGGACGAGTATCCAATTTCTAATTATTTTCCTGATGAATTCCTCTTTGCTAGTGTAGTGAATAATCAATCACCCATGGAGACAAACTGGTACAGTAGCATTCTTACCTATCTCCTTACCCAACAAATACCACAAGAGTTAAACTGTAAGAAGAAACAACAGTTTCTTCACCGAGTCATGTACTTTATGGAAATCAATGGGAAGCTTTACAAAGTGTATCCTGATGACTTGGTTTGATGGTGTGTTCCCAATATAGATGAATGGCCATCAAGATCCTGTTTGTGAGATATTATTGGCCTCCATTATTTTGGGACGCCCATCGTTTTTTCCAATCTTGTAAACATTGTCAACGTGATGGGGGAATGACTGCTAAAATGGAGGGTCTACAACAATGGATTCAACTATTAAAACCCTTCAACATTTTGGGAATTGATTTTATGGGGCCGACTACACCAATGTCCAATGAAAAAGCTTATATTTTTGTTGTTATTGATTACCTAACAAAATGGGCCGAAGTAGCTGCTATTAAAGATTGTACATCATCTACAGTTGCACGATTTGTTCAACAATAAATCATAAATAGGTTTGGTGTGCCATGTGCACTTATTTTAGACAATGATACACACTTCACAGGTGCAGCGTTTTAGAAATTAATGCAACAGTTAAGGGTTAAGCATAAATTGACTACACCATATCACCCCTAAGTGAATAGTCAAGCAAAAATCACCAACAGGGAGATTATGAAGATATTGATGAGAACCATTAGCAAGTTTAGGTAAGACTAGAGCACTAAACTAAATGATGCTCTTTGGGCATACTGCTCCACATGGAAACTCCCTATAAGCTATTCTCCCTATGAGTTAATGTACAGTAAATTACCAATACTTCCCATTCAAATTGAGCTCCGTACACTATCCATAGCATGTGACCTCAACCTTAACCTTGATCTAGCATAGAAAAAATGGTTAGTAACCTTTACTTGCTAGATGAAAACTGATTAACTGCCTTGTCATCTAACGAATTACACAAGGTCTTCAATAAACAATGTCGTGACCTAAAAATTAGAAAAGTTAAATATCATCCAGGAGATAAGGTTCTCTACTGGAATCCCACACATGTGCCACAACGTACTAAATTTCAAACACTATGGGAAGGACCTTATATTATTTATGCAACTTTTTCTTCAGGGGCCATGACAATATACAAACTTGAGTGCCTGGATAAGAAACTTTTGGTCAACATGCAACAAACCAAACCCTTTTAGGAGCTTGGGACAACCAGTACACATGCTACCTCTCTTGATGAACAACCTTGCTCACTATTTCAGATCTCCTCCTTCCAACTTAGTTGTGGGGGAGATGGCCACCTATGCTAAGCATTCTAGGCCCTAAGTTCTTTTTGAATTTTTGTTTTACACATTTTTTATTTTACACATTCTTTCAAATTTTCTTATTTATGTTTTACACCATCGTTCATGTTTTTACTATTTCTTTGTTTGATTGATTTCCTTTTATTCATCATATAATAAGTGCTCATGATGGTGGATTGAATTATATCATATTAATTGCTAATGTTTGGTTTTTACCTTTGAATTATGATGCTGATATTAAGGTATGGTTCTTTTGGTAAAACAAGCAATGAGTCCACACCATCCACTCATCCATAGAACTCTATGGTCTCCTTTGGCTTGGAACTGTACAATCCCCTTTTTCTAAGTAAATTTATTAATAAATTGGTGGCTAGATACTTTTCAAACTAAGAAAAGACTCAAAGGATGAAAAGGGTGTGACTTCAAGGGGATTCGATACATTTGTGTTGGCCATTCTATTAGGTGCTTGGATGCTTATTTCTTGGATTTTTCGCCATTCTGACATTGTTCAAAAATCAGGAAGCCGAGTGAATAAAAATAAGTCTTTGCATGGTGTGGTTCTCATGCAAAAAAAAAAAAAAAGGAGAAAAGTGAGAATTCAAAGCACACCCCTTAGACATAATAAAGCAATATGGGCTACAAGCACTAGTTATGAAACTGGAAAGACATGTTACCCATGCCTAAAGGTTCCCTCTAACTAAGGCCCTTTCTCACTTCATGCTTCTCCATCTCACTCTCCTCGAGATGGTGTTCACTCTTTGTGAAGGAATTCTTGTTGCTTCGGCTAGGTGTATTGATGCGAGGTCACTGAATGTGGTTGGTTTGAGTCTGGATTTGGGATGAAGTTCTACTTAGTTATCTTAACCATGAAATACAAAAGGGGCTTTACAAAACCTTGTTCTTGGGATTCCATTCCATTCTTTCCTCTCCATCTTTCTTCCCATTTTCCACCTCATTGTTGGATTTATCATTAGTCCATTCTGGGTTGATGCATTATTTTTCTTTGGTGACTTCTTGTGGGTAAGTTCTTAACTCTTACCTCCAAATGACATTCCTAGAGCCTACGAACTCTCTGGTTTGTCAGGGCATAAAAGGCATGAGCCTGCTTTGGGGAGGACCCACTGGCATTCCTTTTTGGTGCAACTGTTAAGTTCTTTTCTTTAAAAATTTCCTGCAATCAATCATCTCTTGTTTCATCCCCATCCATGACATCCATTTTATTGGTGTTGCCATTGTTATTTTTTTCCATCTTTCTTGTTCCTCATATTTTTTCATGTTATAGCTACTGGAGGTTCTCTCTTAGTCATGGGGGCCTTGGCACAAATTTTTCAATTTTTTCCATTTTACTCTTTGCCTAACCCCTACACCTTGGGTAGTCACCAGTGATAAATCTTTGAACTAGTTTCTGCCATAACCAAAACTTAGCCAATGTGCTTCATATTGAGGCAAGGTATCAACTGCATTGTGGTTTATCTATCCTTGCGCATTTGTGACTATGTTATGTGTGCAGATGGAGATCATACAAATAATGGACTGGGCTTGGAGGAAGCACTCAGGATGGACTGGAACTGAAGCATTTATGAAAGGAGCAAGTCTGGTGGCATGGTTATGGATAAACAATAGAAGGCACAATCTTAGCATTGGCAGCAACACACTTCATTTTCTTTCTCTCTCTTTCTCTACAAGTTGCCAAATAAAGGCTTGGATGTCATTTATGTACGAGTGTTCACCACAATGATCATGAACACTAATGTTGTAATATGCTTATTGATCTGTTCACTAGGCATATTGAGTCTGTCATCCCATTCCACCATCAGTTGTTAATTAGACAATAATCTCATACCTTCCTAATATTTTGTAAGGAACTTGAGGAAGAGTTTTCATTCAGTCATGGGGGTATGATGAGAGAGGTTACTCTAGCAATTTATTCTAATTATTAGAGCAGTTACTCTAGTGGTTATTCTAATTATTAGAGTAGTTACTCTAGTGGTTTATTCTAATTATTAGAGAGGTTACTCTAGTGGTTGCTTTAGCAGTTATTCTAATTATTAGAGTGGTTATTCTAATTATTAGAGTAGTTGCTCCCAAGCCTACAAATATAGTGCCCAAGTGCACAATTGGGAAAGGAAGTCTTTGAGTAATCAAGTAGTGAAACTCTTGTAGTCTGTTTGAAAGTTAGAGTATTTTCCAAGTGCCCATAGTAGGAGGTCGAAGTGTGGACGGATCTTTATTCGAGCATTGTGTACGTAAGCACACCTTGTATATGGCAATAAAGAAGAGCTCTTTGATTCATCCTTGCAGCACTTGAGATTTGTTTTCTTACACATTTCTTTTATTTTATTTTCTTATGCATTTATTTTATTTTATTTTATTTTATGCACTTTACATTTTTGGTATTAACACAACAATTGATTTTGATCAATTAGGCAAATCGTTAAATTACACAAGCACAATTGCTTTGAGCATACGTGTAATGCTTGGTAACCCAGTAACTATTAGCATTTGGTAATCCCAGCAGTGTTGCACTGGTTTAGGATATGTATGGCAAGTGGGAATGGATGTTGATGTTAGGATTAGTTAGAACTTAGTTAATGAGTAGTTAAGTTAAATTAGTCACTTAGTTACCTCTCTCCTTCCCTACTAGCGCAGGACATAAAAACATAAAAGTTATAAGTACTTAAAAATATATAAGTACTTTAAGTTGACATAATATGAATTACTTTTTAATATGAAAGAACATTGCACAATGATAGATATTTATGATTATCAATTTAAGCAATGTAGTAATTTTATCATATACTATAATCTTTGCAAAGATTACTACTCATTGATCAAAAAATTAATAATTTTAAAAATTCCAAAAATAATGGCACATTTCAAATATAATGAAAACCTCCCTTGCCAATCTAAATGCCCAAATTTTCACTTTATTAGTCACTTATTCTTTGTGGATTCTTAGTTCATATAATTTCTAATTCATACTCTTCAACTTATGAATGCTACTCAATGCTTTTGACATTTTTTAAGGGACACTTCTCTACTCCTAAAATACTTCAACTCCTTGTGTCTTTCTTCTTCAACTAGAACTTATCATTTTGGAAGTTCCTTCCACACAACATAACTTACAATCATATCTAGGACTCATGTGCTTCTTGTTCCTTTGATCTTTTTAATTATCATCTTTTTCATTACTTAGTTATTGATGAGACGCAGATTGCACAAGCCGCGATATCGCGTACGCGATATCGCGGCTGACGCGATATCGCGTCTTTCCTTGCGATATCATGTACACAATATCGCGGTCCGCCGCCATATCTATAAATAAGAGGCAGCACTCCCTTCATTTCTGATCCTAGGCATAAAGTAGCGAAGCTCTGGCAGATTGATCACCCCAGAGATAGAATATTTTCCATGTGCCCGCAGTAGGAGTCCCCCAAGTGAACGGTTCTTTATTCAAGCAGCTTTGTACCTGAACGCAAGTTGTGTACGGCAATAAAGACGAGCTTTGCGGATAAACCTTGCAGTGCATGGATAGGTTTAATTAATGTTATTTACTGCTTTCCTTGTGATGCGGCATGAGTACGACTTGGTTACGAGCGTTGATGAATGTGTACGGCTAGCCAAGGAATCGGCTACTCATCACGAATAGATTCTCTCAACACTTTCCTCCTAGAGCGTGGGATAAGTACGACTTGATTATGAGCATCTACGGATGTGTATGGCTAGTCAAGGAATTGGCTGCTTGTCACACATAGGATAGTTAAGTGCCTCAGTACGACTGCTTCGAGCACGTGCATTATGTGTGGTGATCCTAGTAATGATTAGCATTTGGTAGCCATAGTTGCACAGTTTAGGGTGTGTACGGTAAGTGGGAACAGATGCTGACGCTAGAACTTAGTGTGTAGTTAGAGTTAGTTTTAGTTTCTCAACCCTTCACCTCATAGCTTAGGAGATAAAGCGAAAAATACCAAAAAAATCATATACCTCAGACTTGCTTAACCATACACCGTGACACATACAAGCAAGCCTGGGAAGACAACGAACAATTAACCCCAAGTGTTTCTTGTGGCGTTAAGGCATTTAGTCTGCGGAGTTCGACCGGATCGCACGTACACGCTTGTATTCATATGGTTGAGTGTAGGGGTACCTCGCCACTCATCATTGGCGCCCTTTTCGGGGACTAAGTGTTTTTCACGCCAATTGAACATAAGGGATATCACTCACATCGTTGTGAGCTTTAACGAACCTTAGGGTTAATCAGTTAATTAAGAACATAAATAACGGTAAACAACACACCATTAAGATGGCTTCTTCTCATGAAATCAACTCACCTAAGGACAACACAGGAGACAGTCAGCATCATATGCATAACTCAAATCAGCCATGTCATAAATAATCTAACGTCACATATACTCATCTTAATGAGTATGTCCCTAACTTTACTTTTATTCTCCATCAGGATGAGCAACTGCGATGGAGAGATTTGCAAGGTAACATTGTGTTACCCCCGGATAGATCTGCCCCTAACATGCTTTTCCGTGCCTTAGCACAGATTGACATGCAAGAACTGTTTGTGGAATATGTTCTGGATGACCATGACACAAGGGATTATCATCCCACAAATGCCCAATGTATTCGGGATTAAAGGCAGGAGAGCCAACATTCATTATTGAAGGGCAAGGTCCCCCATGTCATTAGTGAAATAGGAGACGATTAACCCCTCACAATGGGTTTCTTAGAAAACGATGTTCCTCCTCCTCACTTTGGTGAAGAGGTTAGGCATCAGGGCCTTCGATCAACTGTACATGCTACAGGCTCTGATC
>MNCI01031224.1:2781-33125 GCA_015680685.1 Gnetum montanum
ATACCTCAGACTTGCTTAACCATACACCGTGACACATACAAGCAAGCCTGGGAAGACAACGAACGATTAACCCCAAGTGTTTCTTGTGGCGTTAAGGCATTTAGTCTGCGGAGTTCGACCGGATCGCGCGTGCACGCTCGTATTAGTATGGTGGAGTGTAGGGGTACCTCGCCACTCATCAACTGGTTTAAGGATTTTTTCCTTAAAACCCTTGTTGTACAAAAGCAAGACAAAAAAACCTTGAAACTAGCACTTTTTCTTCAAGAACTTAAAGATTGTAATAGAACCCATGAGTAGAAGAGATTGCATAGCCCTACAAAGTGCACTAGGCCTAAGTCAAACCACTATAATGCTTGGTTTTTATTGTCCATTTTATTTCATTTCTTACATTTCCTTTTAATCATATTTTATATGTGTTTTACTCTAATTTATCTAAGTGTTTGCAAGATTATTTTGACTATTATATTTAATTTGATTGCACAAATTTTATTATGAAATACTATTCATCCCTCATCTCCTCCCTCCACTCGTTCTTTCTATAGGATGTGATTTTCAATCCATATATTGAAGCTTGATCTCTTGGATATCGAATCCAATTCTGGTTGTAGTTAACCATTGGTGAGAATTTCACCCACATCCCATTTCCTCACACTAAATGAATGGACTGATGTAGGAAGCAGTTGGGTCCTTGAGTGGAACAACTTGTCACACAACTTATCTAAAAAGAATGACCCTAAAGTGATCCTAGTTATCCCTTTGCCACAATTTCATTAGCTGAGCTTTGCCTTTTAGAAAATCTTTCACGAATAAGGAAGGTAGTGGACCACTCTGGTAATTAAAAATCCATGGGACCCATGGTGGAAGCCTAAAGCTTAGTCCATTCCTTGGAGTAATGTTAGGGAGAATCGAGATGGGATTCACCTACATGTGGATAGCTCTATTTATTATAATACTATATTGTGATAATAATGTAAAACAATATGTTTTACAGCATTCCCTGCGAGCGGTGATTATTAACCGATTTTAGTCATCATTAGCTACAAGTATTTTGATTGTTGATTGATTTCTTTATTGAATTTTGTCATTTCTTTGCTAAATCTCCTCATCAAGTCAAGCACCAAGTACAAGATGGTACGATGCTAAAGTAACACACATCCATCATAGTTTGTATAGTCATATTACCAAGCTAGTTGTAGTATCAAGTCATATTGGTCCAACTGGAAAAAAATATCTAATTCATTTATGTATGATTAAAGTTATGGTTGGTCATCATGGTAAATCTACAAAAAATTCATTTTGTGTGGGAAAGTGATGTTTTTTTTTATTTGGTCTATTCAGAAAAATCCATACACATTTGATTGGTCACACGATCATTGTAACAACGTTGTCCCTGAGCACATTGTTCAAAACCCCAAGAGTTTCCCTAGCAGATTTTGAATCGGGACAAAACTCAAGAGGAATACGCNAAGTACATTGTTCAACACCCCAAGAGTTTCCCTAGCAGATTTTGAATCGGGACAAAACTCAAGAGGAATACGCCTCAGTAATCAACATTCCTGAAACACATGCCAACAAACAATGTGTTAGTGTTAGCATGTCTCCTGAGCGGTGTTTTGCAAAAAATATTCGCAATACGCTAATAAGCTAGATAGCACTCCCTTGCTCCACTCACATGGACACTACGGGAACTACCAGCTGAATCCTCCAAGTTCATCACCGCATGCTAGTAGTTGGTGTCGTGCTCCAAGGAGCGCACGCAACATCCCATAGCACGTTCCATGACACACCCGGTAAAAACACCCCAACACAAAGTTGAACTATGCAACCCTCCCAGGCAAGGTCTTATCGAGAGGGGTAATGAGGTAGGTCGTAGCCTCCTCTTACTAATGCATGGAACTGCCATGCCAGTATCTTTCTGAAGACACAAGGAGCGAAGGATCCCTTGTGCCCCCACGACTCTTGAATCATGGGGGAGGTAGTAGGCCACCACCAACTCTACTACCTCTCTCACAATCCTCCCCTACTTAAAATGAGCAACGACCTCGGAGCATGGCCTCGGTAACCCGCGAGGCTACTACATCAAAACCAAGGGAGGGTTCCATCAATTCTGGGGAAGTACGCCCATGCTATTTTGAGTCAAATTCGAACGGATCTTTGGTTCTAGAAGGTCCAACTGCTAGGGCCTAAGGCTGTAAAGCATTTTTTGGTACCAACACACCCATGCTTGGCATGGGTGTTTGTTTATTTAAAAAAAAAGAAAGAAGAATAAAAAATAAAATTAGGAAAAAAAATGGGTTACCCTAACCCTAAAATTGGCTATAAAAAGCCATCAAGGTGATGGAGTTGGAGGGAGGGGAGGAGGAGAAGTCAGGCCAAGAAGCCCTAGGCCAGTGAGGCCAGGGCCGTGAAGCCACGAACTGAACCTTCCCTTTCTCTAGGTGGTTGGTAGTGTGTGCGGCAACAATGGTTGGCGGTTCGCAGGGCATTGGTGATGTTTGATCGCAACTACACATGATTCTTGCGGCAACACAACCATGCATCCTATCGGTGAATCTTCTCTCTATCTTCTTTTATTTCAGCAAATGGCATGTGGTGGACGGTGGATTTGTGCATGATGTTTATGCGGTTGGTGGTCCGCAGGGCATTAGTGATGTTTGATCACAACTACACATGATTATTGCGGCAACACAACCATGCATCCTGTCGATGGATCTTCTCTCTATCTTCTTTTATTTCAGCAAATGGCATGTGGTGGACGATGGATTTGTGCATGATGTTTATGCAGTTGGCGGTCCACAGGGCATTGGTGATGTTTGATCGCAACTACACATGATTCTTGTGGAAACACAACCATGCATCCTGTCAGTGGTTCCTGTTTCTCTCTCCTATAGTTTTTTTTATGTTTTATCTCTCTCTATGTTATCTATCTCTCTATCTCTCTACCACTTAGTCACATGGATCTTTCCAGCTGAGACTATTCTTGGGTTTCCGTACCCATACAGGAGGTGCCCTAGGCTATAGTCTTCTCAAATGAGTTTTTCCGGTGTTGGCATGACCAAAATTTATGCATCAACATCATTATCATTGAACTCGACCGTCTTCCTAGGATCCAGACTCATCCTAGCATCTGACACCCAAGTTAACAGCATCACCCCTCAAGACTTGGACTATCCATCTTTCCATACCTAGCTTAAAATGCTAGGCTATGGGAGGACATCAAGTGGTCTATCATTGCAACATGATAGAATGCACCGACCTAGGCATCCATGAGTTCCAGGGCATCCCCTGACTCATTTAATCCAAAGATCAAGGGGCCTTAAGTTCAGCACTCTTGAATCTTAAGCCCCATTGCCTATAGAGCACTTTGAATGGCTCCAAGCACCTTCCTCCCCTATTTGAGGTCAACTCCCATAGGAATTCGCTCTTGAATCCTATAAGGAACCACATGTCACGCCTCTTTCGATTTATTTTTCAATTTTTTTTTCACATGGGAGGTTTCTCCATCCATCATCAAAGTAGCCAAGGTGGAAGGTCGATTGCTTGCTCCCTACAGAAGTCTAGGATCAAGTTTTACTAGGACCTCAAGCGCTCCAGTGGTTCCCAGCTATTGTATGAGTCAGGACAATATTTCCAATGGACAAGGAACTCCACTTTCAAATCTGCCCCATGGCCAATGGTCCAGAAGTTCCAAATGCATTCTACTCTTTTTCTTTGTATAGGTTGTATACAAGGTCGCTCTCTGATCAAGAGGCTTCTCCTCAGATATGGGAACCCATCCGACAAAGGCTTCAGCATGCTAACATGAAAAATTGGATGGACTCGGTCCATATTGATCGGTAGTTGAAGCTTATATGTCATAGGGTTAATTTTATCGATGATCCAAAAGGGACCATCATACTGCCTCATCAGCTTGGAGGTAGTTCCCTATTTCGATTTAAACTAACATGGGTCCAACTTCAAGAGGACCCAATCTCCCACCTTAAATTCACAAGGTTGACATTTTCGATTAGCATACTTTACATTCATTGCACTACCCTCTCCAGATGATACTTTGTTGTATCAACATTGTCAGACCACCTCTTCAAGAATTCATCTGCTGAGGGATGTCGACCTTGCAATGAGGGAGAGACCATATGAGGGGTAATGGCCTGCCTTCCCATTACCAGTTCTACAAGAGAAAACCTAGTAGCTGAGGACTTTTGAATGTTATAGCTCAGTTGGGCAATCCCTAACAGAAATGGCCAGTTATTTTGATCACTACGAACATAGTGACAAAAGTACTCTTCAAGTACCCGATTCATCTGTTCTATCTACCCATCGGTCTGCAGATGAAAGCTTGTTGACAATTTGAGGGTGGTACCCATCATGCTAAATAGTGCTCACCAGAAAGCACTCGTAAAGCGTGGATCTCGATCTACAATAATGCTCATGGGTAACCCAAAATATCGAACCACCCTATCGAAATAGTATGTTGTCGTATCCTTAGCTAAGCACTATGATGGACAGGGAATGAATATGGTAAATTTAGAGAATTTTTCCATGACAACAATGATGCTACTTAAGCCTTGAATATTCAGCAATCCCGTGATGAAGTCCATGGACACTATAGCCCATTGAAATGGAGGGATTTCCAAGGATAGCAGAAGACCACCTAGACGCTTCGTAGACCCCTTATCTTGCTAGCATACCAGACACTTCTGGATATAAGAAATCACATCTCGATACATTTTTGGCCAGAAGAAGGTTCTCTCAATAAGAGCCAAGGTTCTTTGTTGTCCAGGGTGCCCTGCCCACTATGTGTCATGGCATTCTCGGATTATCTCTTTGTGTAGGCCATCCCAATCCGAAATGCATATTTGATTATCCCGAAACCAAAGTAGTTCATCCTTCATTCTGAACTATGGTGCTCACCCCGTTTCTATCAACTTTATTAAATCAATTATATGGGGATCCCCTTTCAAACCATCTTGAATTCTAGCCAACAACACTTCATCACATTGAATGTGTGAAGTTTGTGGCCCAACGATGGAAAAGAGCTGAGAGGTAGGTTAAGGACAGTGACTCAATGCATCTGACACCATGTTCTCCTTTCCAGGATGGTAAGTCAATTGCAAATCAAATTCGGACAACATGGGCAACCATCAAGCCTGTTTGGGCCTCAGCTTCATTTGATTCATCAAGTAGCTAGTGGCCAGATTATCCGTCTTTATGAGGACACGACTCCCCAGCAAGTAGTGTCTCCATGCTCTCAAGAAATGGACAATAGCGAACGTTTCCTTTTCATGGATTGGCCACCTCTGCTCTACTTGATTCAACTTTTGGCTCTCATAAGCGACACGATGACCTTCCTGTAGTAAGACGCCCCCAATTGCATTCTCATTGGCATTCGTATGAACCTCAAAAGGTTTCAAGAAATCAGGCAATGCCAACACTGGATGGAAGGTTAAAGCCTCTTTGATCCTCTCAAAGGCTTTCTGACAATTTGAGTCCCACTCTCATGCAACTTCTTTCTTTTGTAGATTCGTCAGAGGAGTAGTAATTCTTGAGAAATTTTTTATGAATTTCCGATAGGAACTAGCTAACCCCATGAACTGTCTAACCTCATGCACATTAGTGGGAGCAGGACATTGGCACACAACCTCTACCTTCTTTGGATTTGGCTTTACCTGCCCATACCTCACGAGATGCCCCAAAAATTTTAACTCCGAACAACAGAATTCATTTTTTTTCTTTCTTAATGTACAACCGATTTTCTCGTAACTTCTCAAGGACCATCTACAGGTGGAGGGCATGTTTCTCCATTGTTTGGCTATATATCAAGATGTTATCAAGATAGATGACCACAAATTTATCTAGGAAGGGTCGAAATATCTCATTCATCAAGGTACAAAATGTAGTCGATGCATTGCAAAGCCCGAAGGGCATTACGGTCCATTCATACGACCCATATCGCATTACACATGCAGTTTTTGCTTCGTCCCCTTCTGCAATGCGAACCTGGTAGTACCCTTGTCTGAGATCTAACTGGGTAAAATATCGAGCCCCTCCCAATTGATCAAATAAGTCAAAAATGAGCGGTATTGGATACTTGTTCTTGATCATGTGTTTATTCAACATTCCTAAAACACATGCCAACAAACAATGTGTTAGTGTTAGCATGTCTCCTGAGCGGTGTTTCGTAAACAATATTCGCAATACGCTAACAAGCTAGATAACACTCCCTTGCTCCACTCACATGGACACCACGGGGACTACCAGCTTGAAACACCACAAAATTCCGAGCTTGGTACTTCTCCAGCAAGAAGCAGGTCCCTGCAATCCACAGACAACTACGGCTACATTTGGTGTCACACATTGCAACTTTGGGGGTCAAAATGCTTAATTTCCACTAAGTATGCAGTGCCAGCATATACACCCGGCGTCTACGCCCAACACATCCATAGCGTATACACCCAGCGTATACGCCCAGCGTAGACATCCAACTCACACGCCCGGCGTACACACCTCACATGTATACTCAGCAGGTACGGCAAATGTTTACGCCCGGCACAGAATCTCCAAAGACAGAATGAAAACAGCACCGAAGAGTAAGAATTGAAGCAAGTCGGCAACCATCAGCGTATGCGCCCCAGCGTATATGTCCGGTCATCGTCAGCGTATACGCCTAGCGTCCACAACATCTACGCCCAGTACATCCAGCGTATACGCCCGCCTCACACAGCGTATACGCCCAGCAAATGTAATATATTATACACTTGTAAATTTTACGCCCTTTTACACCCGGTCAACGTCCACGTGTCGCCTTACCCGAGTCTAGCGTAACAACCGGTATAAAAGCCCCGATTTTCGACTTCATCGTGGTCGGTTGGCAAAATCCGAGAGGATACCCAGGAGCAATTACGCTGTGCACCAGAGCCAAAACCCTCTTATGCTGGAAAAACCTGTATGTTGTGCACACAGTCTCTACGCCGCACCTACAATGTGAACCAGCCCAGCTGCCCTTGCATCCACTGGGGCTTTTCGTTCGCCTTATGTTTCATCACAATTGCGTTAGACCGGTGCACTGTATTCTCATCCTGTAATACCATTGCTACATCTTCTTCATAAAATTGTTTACAGTTCACATTATTTATGTGCATGTGTTCCTCTTACGCTCGTTTACGCTTACGTTCTGTTCGTATCTGCTACGCTGTTTACGCTCTATTTTGTGTCTGTTTACGTTTACGCATTGTTTGCATCGTTTACGTATAACCCAGCGTATAGCACTTCGGTGTATGTTTGGGGAAATCCTTGTCTGATTCGCGTGCGGACCACCCAAGGTACTCTGCCTTCGTTCATTCTAGTTCGCCCTCAGGCGAAGGCAGGGTCTTCTGTTCTCGCCCTACAATCCCACAGTCTCTGTTTCCTTCCAACCAGAGTCCGATGATTTCAGGCGGTACAGAAATTGATGCTAGAAGGAGGGCCTCCGCCTAAAACCTTACCTACACGTTCCCCAGCGTCTACGTTGATCAACGTTTATGCTGCGCTGTTCAAGACTCACTCCCTGCAAGTCTTCCAGCGTCTACGCTGCCAACTCCACGGACTCTGTCCACAGAAACCCCAGCGTCTATGCTGCCTCACATACGCCATACATTTTACGCTGCATATTTTACTTACGCTGCATATTTTAAGCTACCAGTCGTCCATTTACGCTGTGCGCTCTTTACGCTGAAGACCTTATCTACACTGTATGCCAACTTTTTCCTTGCTATCCTTTATGCCCTAGATTAGTTTTACGTTGTATCCTATTTTTACGCTGCATCCTATATCCTGTTTTTACGCTGCACCCTTTTACACTGTGCCCTGACGCTGTACAAGCGGTCTAGCGTATACGCTAAACCACTTACATTGTAGACTCGTCTACGCCGACCATATACGCTACGTACATATACGCTGTATACGCTATCATCATACGCTGTTAGCTGAAGTGTATACGTTGTACGTTGTGCAGTACATTAACTTCACATCTCCAGACTATTTCATATCCTCAACAGATCATCATGACCCCTGTAAACACTACAGCTGTGACCACTCAAGCCACTAACATCATAGACACCATGGCAGTCCAACAGCCCATCGTGCAATACCCCGGAGTGCAACCCACAGCGGGGCCCCACCGGTCCCTGAGGTTGCAAGGAAGAGACCCAGCCTCCAACATTATAACCCAGGACCAGTATAACTTCATATGTATTAAGATACAAGCTGGTCTGGCTGTAGATAGAGCCGAAATGGAAGTAAAGAGGCAGTTCGAACTCTTTTACAGGGGGGGACGCAAGTTCATCCCTTCCCCGTATGATGTAATCCCTGTTCCAGAGCAGTACTCGGAGCTCATCACACAGCTCCTCCTGCGAAGGAGCCACTCGTTGGATCAGCATGCGCTAGAGCCCCAACTAGAAGACGAGGACGACTTCGCTGCTCAATCCGAACACGAGGACTCCTACCACACTCTTAGCCCGCAAGCACACATTAACCCCGTGTTTCATCCGGATACAGGGGAAATCATGCCCCTCCAGCATCTCAGGTTCACCCAGGCTCAAGCACCGCCACCGGAAACATCAGTGCTAGTGCATATTCCTCCCCCAAGCGACTCCCAACCTAACATATTCCCTCTCGCAATCATCCCCGCTACAGCTACGGGCTCGTCCTCACAAGCATCGCCCCCTCACAATAGCATGGGAGTGACATTCCCACCCCGAGTGATAGGGATGCCACACGTGATACCAGCATCCACATCCGCTCATTACATCCCACACATTCAAGCGCATGCAGCCCCCTCGACCACCGTAACCCAACAGGGAGTCCCTTTGCACAACATGGTTGGGCAATGGCCAGCGATGGGTGTGCCATCACACCAACCCTCTCACCCTCACGTGCCACCCCATACCATTCCACTAGTCAATATTCCCCAGGTACAGCCTCAACCACAGTAACAACAACCTTTCCCCTATAACGTGTCATCCTCAGTGCCACCCACTATAAACTTTCCACAAGCACAACTGCCGATCGCCTAGCTTTCAGCCTTTCAACCCACGACTCAACAGTCTAACTTGTATACGGCCCCACACCCCTAGCCTGTTGGTTCATCGAGCACTCAAGATTGGGCAGACGCCAAAAAATTGATGCAAGAATTAACTGACAAGGTAAAACGCCTCAAAATAGCCGCCGACGGGGAGTTGAAGGTAGTGGACTTCTACCACGATGACCCCATCAGCTCCTCTGTCCCACCCTTAACCTTGCCCAAAGGCGTCTCCTTACCAACACTAACCAAATATAACGGGGAGATAGACCCCAATGCTCATTTAATAACATTTAGATTAAAATGCGCGTTGCTCCAGGCATGGTCCCATGCCATTCTACGAGTGTTCCCCATGTCCCTCGCAGGGAGAGCACTTGATTGGTACCGAGCTCTGCCAAGGAATTCCATCTTCTCCTTAGAAGACTTACTACACCAGTTTGTGACCAGGTTCAAATACAATTTCAAACCTGAGGCCATGCTGGACAGCCTCATACAGGTCAACCAAGCACTGCTTGAACCTGTACAGAAATTCATTCAGAGGTGGAGCGCTGCCCTCAACGAACTACATGAGCCAATCTCTCAGACCTACCTGCTTACTATTCTAAAAGGGGCCGTTAACGATTTCTTTAAATCCAAGCTATACTACCTTAATGCACGTAATCTTAACCAAGCATTTGTGCAAATTAAAAACATAGAAGAGGCGGCCCAAAACAGCCATGACCCTGCATACCTAGCCTTTAAAAACCAACACACTAAAAAAGATAAAGAGAAGGCTAAGGCAAAGATAGCGGCAATAGCGGGGACGCAACAACAAAACAAACCACCTGCAACCCCTACCAACTATAACAAACCTGCTCCCACGACTGCGCAAGAATCATCATCACAGCAGAACCCAACAAACCGTACATGAAATTTCAAGAGAAAAGAAACCTCTCAATATATGCCTCTGCCAATGAAGCCATCCTAGCTCTTCGATCAACTCCTGAAGGCTAGGCTAATGAAACATAAACAGTTATCCCCAGCGGCCATCCAGAGACATGACCGATTCTCTCAACTCGTACAGAACCCAAGCTTAGCAACGCTGGATGAGCCTCTCATACCCAAAGGTTTCAGAATGGATGGCTTTTACGACTACCATCAACGCAACGGGCACGGTACGGATTACTGTTTCACTTTGAAGCAGGATATTCAGCGAATGATCGATGAAGGACAAATCGCTTTTGATGAGGCCAACCCGGTCCAACCACAGAATCAAACTATGGGGGTGTATAAAGACCCCCTGAACACCAAAGAGGCGTCATACGTCATCAATACAATCTACTTTGATGATGATTCCGAGACACCCCGCATCAACACCGTCTACCCCGAGTACAAATAGGAAACACCTAGTAGGCCATTCGTAGTTCAAATTTCTCCCGCTGTGTCCACGCCCGCGCCTCAACCACCACATGTCCCGCAGCAGCCATACGTCGTTCGAGTACCTTCGGCCATACCCACATCCAACATCATGATGCGTGAAAAACCATACGTGGTGCGTGTCCCTCCTGTCATTTCCTCAAACGCACCAATTCCTCATACTCGGCCTACCCCTTTCGTAGTCCGAGTACCACCCGCCGTCGCAACAGTGGAGGTCCAACCTCCACCGAAACCAACCCCATATGTCGTTAGGACACCCGCAAGTCCTAATGAGTACCAAGCTTCCACCTCACGAGCGCAAGGCAAACTTGACCCCTACGTCATTAGGGTACCTGGCCAACCTTCTGCCCAATCACATCCGACTGACCAACCTCAACCCTGCCCAGCTCCGTATGTGGTAAGGATGCCAGGGCAACCCGAGGCTCCAAGGCCAGCTCCACCCCCACGTCACACACGAGAACGCCTAGCAGACAAGCTTACACGTGAACGTGTGGAGAAGGAACGCCAACGGCTAGCTATGGGGCCACCTAAGCCCACTCCACTTAACGTCGTACCCATGACACAACCTAATAGTCAACCAAACACAGCCAATAAAGGTGAACCATCCAAAAAAATTGATACGTCTAAAACAGCAGCTCCAAGCAAAAACGATAGTCCAAAAAAGCACGAAATAAAACTGTTGGCCCCAATGGACCTAGTCATCACCGATAAAAACATCCCCAACAGTAGAGACTTCGCAACGGCCTTGACACAAGTCACCCAAGCATTGAAACAAAAGAACACTTCACTAAGCTTGTATGACCTGGTTCTAACATCGCAAACACATCGAGAAGCCTTGGTACGTATGTTAACGTCAATCCTGATAAGCGAGGACTTGCCTCCAAATGAACCCTCCATTCATGCGGTGATGTACTCGCCTCACGGGACAACTCCTAAACCATTAAGCTTCCATAACGACAACATTAAGGTGGACAAGAAAACGGGGGAGATAACAACAACCCCCATGTTCATAACGATACGTATAAATCAGTTTAAGATACATAGGGTCCACGTAGACAATGGAGCCGCAACAAATGTTGTACCATACCCCATCGTTGAACAATTGGGGCTTACTGAGTTAATTAAACCAACCGCAACTACATGTTTAAAGTCATTCAGTGGGTCACGCGTAATGGTAAAAGGCACAATAACCTTGGATTTCATAGCGGGAGACCAGTTCCCTACATCTGCTGACTTCCTAGTGGTCGATGAAATGCCAGGATTCAACCTAATATTAGGGAGACCCTAGTTGGCCCAACTCAGAGCTGTCTCCTCCCATATACACCAAGAAATTCACCTGCCTTATGAGGGCAGTGAAATCATTATACATGGGGAAGAAGCCACGCCTATCATTTCATCACACATGGACATGGACCAGGGTTCAAAGGTCGAGCTCGAAAACCCTAGCAAAAATGACAAAAATCCGCAACCACCGGTAAGCAGTAAACCTTTAGATGCGGAACAAGAGCCTCCTAAAACAAAAACGCCTATGTCTGACACTGTACATACAACTTCTCAAGTGGAAACTAACACAGAATTCGCACCAACTACGGCAACATCTGAAAACACTAGCATAGAAGCCATTCCATCAAACATCCCTTGGACCGAGTTACCATTCAACGTGATCAGCGAAGGGGATGCTGAATACAGAATCATACCCGTTGACATATCGCCTAACATTAAAAAGAAGAAAATCAAAAAACTATTACAATAATATCGACACGCCACAGTCTGAAACGACGTTAAACTATAACCCGTCCGAAATGATGTTAAACTACACGCAGTCTGAAATGACGTTAAACTATAACACGTCCGAAATGACACTAAACTACGATAAAAACCAAAAAACAAACAAAAGATTAAAATTCAACAACACTCCCTGTCCGGAAATACGTTAAACTATCATGTCCGCAACGATATAAAACTAGCCACGATCAACGACGATCGGTCAACAAAAAATCCACCCGGGTCATTTGAAATATTACTCGTTTACGACTGGGGCCCGAAATGGCGTTAAACTAGTGCGAACCTAGCCCGAAATGGCTTTAAACTAGTGCATACTTTGTTTTCCTTTTCACGTATCATTTATGATTACTTCGGTACATTACACTTTAAACAGAAAAGTAAACCCAAAAACATTTTACATTATCGTGTCGTGTGTGCAATCAAACTAAAAATTAGCCAACAAAAAATATTTATACATGCGGTGCTGTACAATCTTTAGTGTCAATTGTTTCCGTTTATCTCAAAGTTTTCGCTTTACAATTCCCATGCCAAAAGACAAAAAAAAACAAAAAACAAAAAACAAGAAAACAAAAACAAGCCAAAACATTTTACATTGCCATGTCGTGTTTACAATTAAATTCAAAATCAACAAAAGTTTTCTTACATGCAATATTGTACAATTACAAGTGTCAACTGTTTTCATCCATCTCAAATTTTCAAGTTACAAAACCTGTATAAATCTGGGTCAAAAACAATAAAAAACAAAACTAAAATACTAAGCATCTGGGATGGGAGGGTCGTCCCCTTTCGATCCACCAACGTCAGGGGCCCCTGCTCCGCTGGGGCCAGCTTCTTGAGCATCATCACCACCTTCATCTTGAAAATACCAAAAAAACACAACCAACGTAAGAATGAGCGAATGTCAAAATTTTAAACATTATTCAATGAATTAACTTCATAAGGACAAAACGCTCACCATAGGAGATCCCCCTAAGCCGAATTCCAGCCGACGAAGGATTTCCTCTTCTGAAACGCTGGCCCAATCTGTCCCGTCAAGGCCCAAGTCGAGGTCTGCCAAAGCCTTTCCTTTGTCGATAGCCGACCAGGTAGGACATTTCAGAGGGAACTCGCCTACCGACACTTCCCCAAAAGCAGTTGTGATCACCCTAGTAGGCGACTCCATTTCCACAGTTGTATTTTGAGCAAAAGTATCGAAGGCAAAACGCAAACCCAAACCCTCCACAAACATCTCTAGTTGGCACTTTTCAACAGACACCTCTTTTAACGATTTATTGTAGTGATGTTTGTGATTTTTCTCATCCTGACCCCACTTATGAACCTTGGAAGCGAATGCTTTCCAATCTTGACATTTAAGGTTCAGGAGATCAATTTGGACTTTGCGCTCTACCATTCTCCGAGTCAGCGACGCATGAAGATTCAGTAGATTCCAATATCTGGTGTATGTAACCTTGGACATTCGCCAAGAGTGATCTCCGCTTAGTCTGGCAATGGCGAACTCGTACCGAGCCTTTAGATCGTCATGCTCCACTAACAATTCAGAGACTTCCTTTTCTTTTGCCTGAATCTGCAGCCACAACTGCTCAACGGAACGCCTACAGGTCCATAACGACTTAGCGTTGTGCACAAGGCCTTCTGCAACTCCCTCGTAAACTGGCCTTGGCACCTGTTCCACTTCTGGGGAAAGTGTGGTTAAACTTTCTATGCTA
The DNA here is from genome assembly GCA_015680685.1 of Gnetum montanum. Taxonomy (NCBI): domain Eukaryota; kingdom Viridiplantae; phylum Streptophyta; class Gnetopsida; order Gnetales; family Gnetaceae; genus Gnetum; species Gnetum montanum. The sequence goes on from MNCI01031224.1 coordinate 16,744, forward strand.
ACGCTTTCAGAGGGATCCCATCTCAATTTAGCACCTACCCACGTGAAAAATACAATTTTTAAGACAATATAAACAAGATGTGAAACTCCAAACCTCTAAATGATTTATACCTATATCAGGGTGGGCCTCCTGGATCCGTTCAACAACTTCCTTCGTGATTCTAGCAACAAAATCCATCTTACTTGGCATTTCTATCCAAGTAAGTGGCTCACGTGTATGAAATGAACTAACCTCCATGGTCCTCTCAGGGGGAACTGTCTTCATGGGTATGTCTAACCGCACCGTCCTGGTCTCGCTGCCTTCATCTGAACAAGATCAAAACACGAAAATAAAATATCATAGAACTGACAATTGAGCAAGCAATTTGAAATGAAATAAAAAGGAAAACGTACCATGATCTTTCTCACCCTTTGGGGGGTCGCCCAAATCCAGCTTTCCCTTAAGGAAGTTGCTGAACATTTGGTTGATAGCGTCCTGATCGTCCAACGGTTCGGTTTCAGTGGTATTTTCCTTTAACTCTATTCCTTTGCCCTGGCTCTTCTCCCTATTTTCCTCCTCGTTATTCTTCTCCGTGTTGGTCTCCTCCTCCTCTGTGATAGTCTCTAAAGCCTGCTTCCTCACTTTTTTTAAAAAATATCAATGACACATAAGCGATTGAAGTAAAAGTTATAAACAAAACAAAAACGATAAAGAAACAAGTAGGCGAGGTCCGCTTACCAGGCATCTTGAAGCGTATGCGCTTCACGCGTGGCTGGTTCACATCGGAGACCTCCTCAGTTGTGCGTTCGGGCCTCTTTAGCTTTGACTTGGCTTGGCCAACGGTCTCCTTAATGACCCATTCTGCCCTTCTAGCAGTGAAGGGTACGTCATCTGGCTCCAATCCCAAACTATCACGTGTGTGGATTGAAGCGCCAGCTGATCCCCCTGTTGTAATAGAAACGGATTCATCAATGCCTTCAGGTGCATCTTGGGATTTAGCTGTCTCAAACAAGTGATTGATCCACGGGCAGGATAGTTGACCCCGATCCCGCAGAACAAACTTGTTGTCTGCACGAACTACCAGGAACTTGGCAAAACGGTGAAGGTAACCGGCGAAGAACGCAAAGGTGAAGTGGGATTGCGCCTCAACGTTCGAACGCAACGGCACTATCTCCTTGTGCATACCTGATAACAAAAATTGGGCCCAGTTATATCACATACCCGTTTCCAAGACAGTTCGCATGACACGAACAGCCTCAACCCCAAGACTCCTCACCTGGGAAAGGGTTTTAGGGAATACCCGTGCCCGGAACAGGGGATATAATTCGTTCACTTCCACAACTTTTGCTTTCCCCTGCATCGAGAATCCCTTGGCACCCTTGGCCACGCCTAGCCAATTTTCCAACTCACGAATCATCTGGAGCTCTTTATGAGCTCTGTCTAATACTACATTCAAGCCATCTACCGGTACGCCAAACAAGTTTCAAAAGAATTCAGGTGACAGATGAAAAACTACCTTGACACCCTTAATCCGGGTGTTGTAGTATGAGACAAACTCATTAAAAGAATCCATGATCCTAATCATCTTCCCTATGGATACGTCAGGACTCAGGGTCATAAAGAGCTCCATGACGCTGGCATTATCCAGGCAATGAACGATGGACGATGAAGCGTGTCCACGCAACCACTTTTGAGCCTTGGTCACCTCCCCAAACTTCATCGACAAGGTAGTCTTGGTTCATCCAGTTGTCACCGGATCCCCACCAGGAGGTACATCGACTGTAAAAGCAATTTAAAATGGTCATATCAGCGTAACTCCAAACAGTTGGACAAACCCACTAACATATCTAGGAAATGTTATCACTTACCGTTAGTGGCAGATTTAGATGTGCTGCTAAAGTTACGAGGGAAGACTGGCCCCTTATCTGACCAGTCTTCATGAAGCCACCCACGAGCTTTGCACATAGCGAATGCTCTGGAGAACTGCTTATGAAAATTGACGATCGCACCCTTCATTTGACCCAGTACGGTTCCACGAAGGGTGGAGCCCGTCATGAATGCCTCTAGAGCAGTGTGAGCAAGAGCTAGTCCTTCATCCTCAATGAGTGTCCCATCTGGGTTGGTCTTCGGCCTGTAAAAAAATATATGTAGAAATAAGAAACAAACACCAAACGGCGAAAGGAAAATAATAAACTTAAATAGTCCTACCTGTCCACTCGGTACACTGTGCCGGGAGGATTCTGGAACAATGTGTGCGCGCGAGCAGCTATGAACAGAGTATTGTTGAGGTAGTCTAACCCTCGCGGCAATAGTGCCCACATGCGCATTAATGGGCGTGTTGACCTGGGCCCACGGGTAGTACCATCCTCGTTAACAAGTGGCCCCTGCTCAATGTCTTCTATGAAGACCATGACATCCTCTGCAACCCCCGGCAGCATTGCCTCAAGCACGCTCCATGCAATCACTTCGCTAAAGTTCGACCAGATGGCCACCTCGAAATTGTCTAACAGGAAGGCCAGAAATTCACATGCGCCTTCCCTGAACCAAACCCCGTTGTTATCCACGGTTAAATCCGGGGGAGGCTCCTCAGCCTCAACGGGGACAACCCATGTTAGCACCCCGACAAGTTCAACGACAAGGAGGAAGCGCTTATTGTCCCTGCAACCAATCACGACGCCACGATAAATTAGCCATGCTTCAAAACAGCCCGAAAAGCGAAAGTTTACATCATAAATCGACACTTAAAATCTAAAAATTTACTAACTGTTTACACTCAGCAAATACGCCGCGTGAACCAGCGTATACGCCGGCAAAACTGTTTACGCTTAGCGTAATACGCTACTTAACCCAGCGTATACGCTATACACTGAGCGTATACGCTGCCAGCGTATACGCCAACAATGAACTATTTTATGCTGTCACTCGAACCTCTTACACTCAGTGTATATGCCAAAGAAACCCTCAGCGTATGCGCCCAAGTTCGCTTTCAGCGTAAACAATCTACGCTGGCACTGAACAAACAAGTTCACGCCAGAAACATGAAAAACAAGTCTACACTGTAAAGATAACTGTGCACACACAGCGTATACGCTACGCCATCACAGTAAATAGAATTTACGCTGATAAAACAAACAAATCACGCTGACAAAAATTCGCGCATAGAAAACCCATGACGCCGTGGCTTACGCTGACATAATAGTGTAGGAAAAATGCTTACGCTGATAAAACTAGTTACGCCCTGACAGTACGCTAACCCGACTTGATGCTATGAAGTTACGCTCGGCGTATACGCCGAAAACCCCATACGCCGAAAACCCTCTACGCTCGGCGTATACGCCGAGACTGTCTACGGTCAAAAAAAAGAAGAAGCACAGAAATAATCACAGAGACGGGGATCAGAGCCTACCTGTGGGATGTCACAGGCCATGACGGGATCCTTGGCCTGGGCAGGCCCTGCAGCATAGCTTCAGTCTCCTCCGCGAAGGTCAAGGCGAGACCCTTCCTCCCCTGGCCCTCCACTTCTTTTCCCTTGCCCATCTCGGCCCACGTCTACGCTGGGGTTCAAGTTTACCCTGAAGAAAAGAACTGTCTACGCTGGCGCCTGAAATTCTACACTCCACGTCTACGCTGGGGTTTACTGTTGGGCGTCTATGCTAAGGGTTACTCTTCGGCATCTCCGCTCACGAGCAAGTTTACGCTTACGCTAGGCACGGTAGTTTACGCTTACGCTTTAACAGTTTACGCTCTGCCGCTTACGCTCACGATTCAAAGTAAGAAACAAATGAAACACCCCCCCCCCCCTTTATATAGCGCTCCGCTGACGCTGACGCTGACGCTGCCGTTTACGCCGCCGTTGCTCCTTTTTGCCATTTTGTGCCTTTTTACTTATTTTTCGCTAAAATTTGCCCAGAAAAAATTATGAAAATTATTAAAAATAGAGATTATTACGTCATGGCTCCCCCATGAACCCCATTTCACACGTTTACGCTGAACATTCTAGTGTAAACCCATTAAGGCCCGGTACGACCTTAAACTGCCATTAAGGCCCGGTACAGCCTTAAACTGCCATTTCCCAACCCAGTTACGGCCCGGTATGGCCTTAAACTACCATTACGGCCCAGTAAGGCCTTAAACTGCCATTATGGCCCGGTAAGGCGTTAAACTACCATTTGTGGCCCGGTAAGGCCTTAAACTGCCATGCGTCCTGGTGTGACGATAATCCACCATGCACGTACACATCATTTAAAACGACCAAAGAAACATAGAATGTTACTCATTAGCTCATCCCGCTCTCTGTTTATTGGCAGGAGCAAGCCTGATGGATCGCCAGTGCTTAACTGAACCATTAATTATCGATGGACCGTAGGGAAAAATTGCAAGGGACGTCAACACAAGCCTCATCCACCTAAGCTCATCAACGGAAGATACAGTCGTAGCCTCGACACAGCAAACAATAGACAACTACGAAGGTATGAAAAAATCCCTCAACATAGAAGTCGAGAATATCACTGAAGACCCGTTGACCAAAACCCCCATCACCATGCCCGATGGGGAAATCAAAATATTAAAATTGAGCACATTACTACAACCACAATTAGCAAAAGACATTGAAAACGTGCTTAGGGAAAATATGAAAGCATTCGCTTGGTCCTATACGGACATGCCCGGGTTAGACCCTAGAATTGTCCAGCACAACATTATTCTTGACCCGAAATTGAGACCAGTAAAACAAAAAGCACAAAAGTTTAAACCCGAGGTAGCATTGGCAGTTCGCAATGAGATCACCAAGCTTTATCAAGCTGGTTTCATTCGGGCTGTTGATTACGCCGAGTGGGTGTCCAACATGGTCATTGTCCCGAAGAAGAATGGAAGCATTCGCTTATGCATTGACTTTCGGGATTTGAATGTTGCAACCATAAAAGATGATTTTCCTCTACCCAACATCGATCAGCTTGTTGACTCGACTGCGGGGCACGCATTATTATCTTTTATGGACAGTTTCTCGGGGTACAATCAATACGAATCAACATGGAGCATCAGCTTCGGACAACCTTTATGACACCATGGGGAACCTTTTGTTACATAATGATGCCCTTTGGTCTCAAGAACGCTGGGGCCACGTATCAAAGAGCGATGACATTCATCTTTAGTGATTACATGTTATACTCACTCAACGATTACGTGGATGACATTGTGGTTAAATCAAAAACGGAAGAACAACATGTACAAGATCTCGACTTAGTATTAAAACGTTGTTTAAAGTACGAATTGAGACTTAACCTAAAAAAATGTGTCTTCAGCGTCAAGACAGGAAAAATGCTTGGATTCATAACCTCAAAAGCAAGGATACGAGTAGACCCTGATAAGGTTAAGGCCATAACAAACCTGAAACCACCAAGTAACCTTACTGAACTTCGAGGTCTACAAGGTAGACTACAGTTTATCAGGCGTTTCATAGAAAAATTGACAGACAAACTAAAACCTATGAACCACCTGTTACGTAAGAACGTCCATTTTGAATGGACTCCGCAGTGCCAAGAAGCGTTCAAGAACATTAAAACAGCACTTGCCCGACTACCTACGGTTTACCCGCCTCAGGATGATAAACCGTTCTTCATCTACCTTGCCACCTCGGAATCGTCAATCGCGTCCATGCTTTGCCAGAAACAAGATGACGGAACTGAAGTCCCTGTATATTACTTGAGCCATGCATTAGTTGCCCACGAGAAAAGATACAACGACGTGGAGAAGTCATGTTTAGCTTTGGTCTTTTCTTTAAGAAAATGGTGACCTTACCTCTTCCGTAACCAGGTTTACATAATTTGCAAGGACAATGTACTAAGAGCCATAACAGGGAATATTTATGAAACAAGTCGAATAGCCCGGTGGAAAGCCATGATAGCCGAGTTTGACCTGTACTATGTAGCGCAATCATCAGTCAAGGGTCAAGCCATAGCAAATCAAATGGTTGCATCACCAAAACGTGATCAAGCGACTATAGAGCCAGAATTCCCAGACGAGAGTATAAGCGCCATAGACACTGTGCCCAACGGCTACGATGCCATCCTAAACTTTGACGGAGCATCCACCTCTCGAGGAGGAAGTGCAGCCACTGTCATCACCTATCCCTCCGGGGAGATCCGACCCTTTGCCTATTGTTTCAACTTTCACTGCACCAACAACGTAGCAGAGTACGAAGGTCTCCTTAGAGGTCTCGCGGCAGCACTGGCTTCAGACATCACACGGCTAGTAGTCAGAGGCGACTCACAACTGGTCCTAAACCAAGTCACAGACATCTATACATGTAAAGCCCAACACTTACAACCATACTGCAACTTGGCAAAACACCTAATGAGGCAATTCGAAAACATCAATGTGCAACACGTCTCTAGAAATGACAACACCATCGCAGACGCGTTAGCCACATTAGCATTAAACATATCGCCAAACATGTTCCACACGTTACCAAGCTCCATAACCAGTTGTGCTAAACCAATCACCGATACCCTTAACACATTGCCAATCGCATATGTTAGTACAACACACATGGTAGAATGGTACGGTGACATAAAAGAATACCTTCTATGTGGTGAAACACCACAACATCTAACAAATGCACAAAAGGACGCAGTGCGGAAACGTTCTAGGCAGTATACCCTGGTAGGGGACACACTGTGTCGACGATCCTACCGATCCCCAAACTATTGTTGAACAAGCACATGAGGGACTATGCGAAGGACACATAGCGCCAAAAGCCATGGCAACGAAAATCAGACGCTTAGGCTACTATTGGCCGCACATGGAGTATGACTGTCTCTCCAAGGTTAAAACATGTAGCACTTGCCAAAAACATAGTAATCTAATACATGTCCCGCCAAATGAGTTGCATACAGCGCAAATCACATGGCCCTTTCAAAAGTGGGGATTGAACCTTATCGGCACGATAACACCCTCATCTTCTGCAGGGCATAGTTTCATCATAACCGCAACTGAATATTTTACGAAGTGTGTAGAAGCTGCTCCACTTCGAAAAACTACATCTAAACATGTATGCAATTTCATCCTCGAAAACATTGTAACCCGTTTCGGAATTCCCATGACAATCATCACTGATAACATGCCACAATTTAGCAATGCCGAAACCAAAGCCTTTTGTGACAGTCTGGGGATCAAGCACTCATTTTCATCCCCTTACTATCCTCAGAGCAATGGACAAGTGGAAGCAACAAACAAGACAATTATTACAATACTTAAGAAAATGTTTACCCAGAGCAAAAGAAAATGGCACGAGCAATTGATATACGCATTATGGGCATACCGTACTACGCACCGAACGTCGACAGGTAAAACACCATATAGTCTTGTTTACGGTTCAAAAGCTCTTTTACCTTTAGAATTACAGGTACCATCTTTGAGGATCACACTCTCCGGACTCCTCGACGACGGGCAGAACAATGATCTGTGCATCATTAACCTGGACTCGGTGGAAGAGGAACGCATACGCGCACTTGATCAAATCGAATGCTATCAAAAACAACAGCGGCAACGATATCGGCATAACATCAACAAGCGCCCTATCAAAGAAGGTGACCTTGTGCTTAAGGCTGTTCGGGAGCACCCGGAAAAATTCTCAGCCAACTGGGAAGGGCCTTACTTGGTCTCCAAAGTATTTGACAATGGAGCATTCAAGTTAGCTGACATGGAAGGAAATGAGTTTGCCAATCCAACCAATCATTTGTACCTAAAACCGTTCTATGTTTGAGTACAAACTCAGGTATGTGCAAGTCCTAGAATCACGACTATAAACTGATACCACATCTCATCCTGAAATCATGATGGTAAACTGATACCACAGAACAGTCCTAGGTTACGACTTAAAACTGATACCATAACTGTCCCGGCATCATGACAATAAACTGATCCCCCACAGTGTCCGCAATGACGATAAACTAGCACCCATCCAGCATGACAGTAAACTGCTATCGTTGCATTCACCAGAGTCTGCCAAGACTATAAACTGGCTTGCCTCTGCATAGTCCGCTAAGACTAGAAACTGGCAACGTAACGTCTGCCACGACGCTAAACGGGCAATGTCCAACGGGTTATGACATAAAACTAACCCATGATAGTCCGCTAAGACTATAAACTGGCACGTTCATCTCTGGCTCTCGCTCCACAGCCACGCTCCATAGCCACGCTCACTCATCAGAATCACTACATCGCTCACCATCAAACAATCTCATCAACATCGCCGCCATTCATATACAGTGCTCAGAATCTACTCCAGTATTTTTGTTCCATATGTAGCCATTCAAATCTAAGCTCGCCTATTCACCCATGGTTTTCTTGTCTCCTTGGAGTTGTGTTTGCAGGATGACACCCAGAGGTTTTCGCACAAGAATGCATCTCATCGCAAGCAGCAAGATGGGACAATGTTCACAGCACACATGGCAAGACTAAATCAAACTGTTCATTAGTACATTCCCATTTCCCGGTATATTCACTATCTATTTACTGACCTCCGATACACTGAATACATTCAAAACTTTGAGCACACTGTTGCACACTGCAACATGTTACAGCAGTGGTAACACACCGCCTGGCACCTGAGCATGAGTACAAGATCAACGCAAACATTAAAAAAAAAGAGCGAGACCCCGGGCACTTCCCATATAAGCCCCAGGCGGGAAGGCAGTCGTCTCAAAACCAAGTACTCATGTCCAAATCGATCCAGAAGCATCCAGTTACATGGCTTTGGCTATCCACCAATAGGTCCCCCTAAACATTAAACACGGGCCTTGTTCCTCCAAAGAATGTAACACATCCTCCCGTGGCTTTGGTCTTGCCAACAAGTTCTCTTGAACACTAACCAAGATGCACATTGCATGTCTGAACTCCGAGTCTGCTAAATAATGGCTAGTGACAAGGATCAGTATGCCGCATACCCGAGCATCCCATTTCCCAAGCGCAATCCCTGGGGTAGTGATCGATCCCCGCAATCTCCATTTCCTTACCAGCCACAAACTTCACTTTCCCGACCCCATGTACTACTGAACACGGTGCGATGACGTCCATTAAGGTGGCAAAGGACAAAGTCTATATCAAGTTGCTTGTGGTGTTTTGCACTTCTTTGTCGACGCTTCTCAGGTTGATTCCTCCAAGCGTCAACAAAGAGGGCCCAATGAAACACCACAAAATTCCGAGCTTGGTACTTCTCCAGCAAGAAGCAGGTCCCTGCGATCCACAGACAACTACGGCTACATTTGATGTCACACATTGCAACTTTGGGGGTCAAAATGCTTAATTTCCACTAAGTATGCAGTGCCAGCGTATACGCTCGGCGTCTACGTCCAACACATCCATAGCGTATACACCCAGCGTAGACATCCAACTCACACACCCGGCGTTCACACCTCGCATGTACGCTCGGCAAGTACGGCAAATGTTTACACCCGGCACGGAATCTCCAAAGACAGAATGAAAACAGCACCGAAAAGCAAGAATTGAAGCAAGTCGGTAACCATTAGCGTATGCGCCCCAGCGTATACGTCCGGTCATCGTCAGCGTATACGCCCAGCGTCCACAACATCTATGCCCAGTACATCCAGCGTATATGCCCAGCGTATAGGCCCGCCTCACACAACGTATACGCCCAGTAGATGTAATATATTGTACACTTGTAAATTTTACGCCCTCTTGCACCCGGTCAACGTCCACGTGTCGCCTAACCCGAGTCTAGCGTAACAACCAGTATAAAAGCCCCGATTTTCCACTTCATCGTGGTCGGTTGGCAAAATCCTAGAGGATACCCAAGAGTAATTACGCTGCGCACCAAAGCCAAAACCCTCTTACGCTGGAAAAACCTGTACGCCGTGCACACAGTCTCTACGCTGCGCCTACAATGCGAACCAGCCCAGCCGCCCTTGCATCCACCGAGGCTTTTCGTCCGCCTTGTGTTTCATCACAACTACGTTAGACCGGTGCACTGTATTCTCATCCTGTAATACCATTGCTACATCTTCTTCATAAAATTGTTTACAGCTCACATTATTTTTGTGCATGTGTTCTGCTTACGCTCGTTTACGCTTACGTTCTATTTGTATCTGCTACGCTATTTACACTCTATTTTGTGTTTGTTTACATTTACGCGTTGTTTGCATCGTTTACATCGTTTACGCCGTTTACATATAACCCAGCGTATAGCACTTCGGTGTACGTTCGGGGAAATCCTTGTCTGATCCGCGTGCGGACCACCCAAGGTACTTTGCCTTCATGCATTCCAGCTCGCCCTCAGGCGAAGGCAGGGTCTTCTATTCTCGCCCTACGATCCCACAGTCTCTGTTTCCTTCCAGTCGGAGTCCGACGATTTCAAGCAGTACACAGCTGAACCCTCCAGATTCATCACCGTGTGCTGGTAGTTGGTGTCGCGCTCCAAGGAGCGCACACAACATCCCATAGCACATCCCATGACACACTCGGTAAAAACACCCCAACACAGAGTTGAACTATGCAACCCTCCCAAGCAAGGTCTTACCGAGTGGGGTAATGAGGTAGGTCGTAGCCTCCTCTTACTAATGCATGGAACTGCCATGCCAGTATGGTTCCGAAGACACAAGGAGTAGAAGACCCCTTGTGCCCCCACGGCCCTTGAATCGTGGGGGAGGTAGCAGGCCACCACCAACCCTGCTACCTCTCTCACAATCATACTCTTTTTTTGTGAAATGAGATAGTCCCTTTTGGTTGTGATAATAGTTGATCCGCGATGATCAATTACCATGTCCCAACAGTCACTCAAGTTCTCGAAAATGACGCTTATTGCCCAATTTGCTTTCTGTTGCCAATACTGATGGGGTCTGGGTTAATTGTCGTTTTGTTGTTCCCAACTAGATAGGTAACAAACCAATAGGATAACAAACACGAGACATGGAGTTGGATATAGGTTAGTGCGAGCTAGCAAATAGTGCCCCACCACATTATTTCCATTAATAAGAATCCTTCTTGGAAATTACTATAGCACATCATCCCTTTGGATACAAATAGGCATTGCAACATGTTGATGCACACATTCAAATTGCACCAACACTTCTTTAAAAAACTCATTTAACGAGATNAATTGCACCAACACTTCTTTAAAAAACTCATTTAACGAGATTAGGGCACCTCTGGTACGAGTACAAAAACGTAGGAATAATATGAGCTACAAAGATACATGTCCTTTTGAAAACAGTAAACACAAAAAAGAATCTTAATTGAAATGCATTGGAGTTTTAAAATAAGTGATTCTCTAAAAACACTATGGAACCACGTTTCAGCGTGCCGGACGCCCCGTTTCAGCACAGCGTCGGAAACGGCAGGGAGCCGGTGACACTGAAACAGTCCCGATTCGTGGCCGACGACAGCAGCGTGGGCTTTGTACCTTGGGCGAATGCCTGCTGAACTGAACTGACCTGAACTGAATCTGGTACTCCAGAACCAGCGGCAGCGTCTCCGTCGGCACTAGCGGAACGGCGCCGGCGGCCAAGAATCCACGGCTGCGCAGAAACTTGACGGCCCCGTTGTAGAGGCGCGCGCACACGAGCAGCAGCGGCAGCAGAATCGCACGAAGAATGTAACACGTTTTCACTCTCCGGTTGTGATTACCATTTGGAAGCATTTTAATATTACAGCAAAAACTCCTTTGTTTTTATATCCGTCTTATTGTTTGGTCAATTTGTAGATTCTATAGGTCTTTTCGTTTGGTTTCATTTCAAAATTCGGTTTCTTAACTTGCGATCAGCCGCTGAAAGCAGATTTGAGGCGGTGTTGGAAACGAACTGAGCAGCCGGAGCGGCGACGATCTCGACGGCGGTTGCGGCGAGCCTCAAGACTGGGTTCTTGTCCTTGGCCCATTCGTACGTGGCGCCGATCTTCCCTGCAACGCTGCGAGTCGCGCTCCTGCAAAATTCCAAACGCCGCAGTGGCTGCTGCACACACACAGAACAGCCACAGCAAACTGAGCGCTAACAAGTATTTTATTTATTGCATCGATGGAGAATCCATCGAACCCAGAATCCTTAGGACAAACTCCAGTTTAAGCACTTTGTTTGTGTTTCTTTTTCGTCCTCTTGTTTTTTCCGTAATTTACATGATTCCTGTGAAAAGAGATTCAGAAGGTATACAATGTTTGCATCGATACTCAGTAAACAGAAAAATTGCAACCTGGGATGCAGTCCTGCTGGCGTTGCTCTCCTTGTCCATGACAGATGTTCAGTTTCTTGAGCCGATAGAAGAAGATGTTTCACGAAGAGCTCTTTGCTATGCTCATGAGATAAGAGCGGCATCGTATAGACATGAGCCCCAATGTCTGATGCCACCTGATAATTTCTTGTAGATACCAAGTAGATACCAACATAGTGCGCAAATCATTCTCAAGCAACCCAACCTATGCAAATCATTCTCAGGCAACCCAACCAATCTTAATTTTTTCAGTACATTTTGACAATAAGCTTGCTCATTCCCCTGCAACTCCCACACGTCATTAGATACAATGAGATATTTCCGATTTTTCAAAGCATCATCAATTTTCTTCTGAAGTACATCTTCACTCTCTCCTTGAGGTTCAAATCTCCCAACTTTGGAAGCCGCTAGTTGTAGCTGTAGCTCTTGTAGCTTGGCCAAAACATTTACTTGTAATTGTTTTACTGTGACTATGTGAGAAACAAAGAGCCAAATGGCAACCTCATACCTGGACTTGATGGATTGAAATACATGTTGCAGGAGATGTGTTTTGCGACTTCCACCCATACCCTACAACTTTGTATTCATGTATCAAAGCTTCAATGTGTTGTCTTTTGGGGATGACATTCACAGTTGTATCTTCTCGTGCCCTTCTCAGCAAAGGTTCGAGGTTGGAAGACGATGACGTGGTACTGGCTCCCAGTGCGGACAATGTTGCAGTTGATTGCTACTGATCTCGTGCTCATTGAGCCCCAATGGGACGATAGTCCCAATAGTCATGGTCCTCCGTGACATACTCCACTCCACGGTCCTGGATGCCCAGTCTACAAAGATTATGAAATAACATCGTCGGAGTCGATCAGTCGGGTGGTAGCACGATGTTGCCCTCCATGTCCCATCATCGTAGATGCTCATCCTGATGTAGGATGAAAGTGAAGTTAAGGACATAATCATTGGGATGCTTGTACACCACCTGATATTCTTGTGGCACTGGTGGGTTGGATACCTCTCTCATGTGAGAAGACATATTGGACGTTAGATGGTCCATTTAATCGGTGTGCCTTACTATTTACTTTTAATCCACCTAGCATGCATAAATGTTTCTATCCTGTGTCCGTTCCAATGACTTGAATGATAATTTCACTAAGGTTTGATGATGGATGTAAGACTAAGAGTCCTCGGCAACGGTGCCAATGATGAGCAACTAGGTACCCCTATGCCAAACCATACGAATCACGGATGTTCACACGCAACTCGGTCGAATTTCATAGACTGTAAGCACTTAACATACACCAAACCCTAACCAACAAAATCTTGGGTTAAAATGATTGTTGTCTTCCTAATCTCACTTGTGATATTCTGTTTGCAATGGTTAAGTGAGATTAAGGCTAATGATTTTTGTAGCTTTTTACTTATCTTTTGGCAGCTAATTAAGGTATGAAAAGTAAGGAATAAACTATTATCTAATCTATAATTATCCTAGCTTATACTCTAACTATTCCTAACATAAGTATCTGATCCCATCTTCCAAGCATGTTATGAGCATCTCTTAACACTTATGGGTTACTAGACGTTAAGCATCACTGGGTTTACCAAGTGTTTTATTTACGTTCGAGATGGTCATACTTATGGCCTTTACAAACTACGAATGAGCGATAGCGATTGAGATAACAATAATAGAAACTTAAGTAATTAACAAAGCATAAACATATTAAACTACTAAATGCATAAAATAGCTAAGTCCAAATGCTATAAGGAATGCTTGAATAGTTCATCTTTATTGCCGTCACGCCAATGGACTTAGATACATCAACGCTCGAACAAAGAGCTAATCACTTTTCTTACACCTACTGCGAGCACTTAGAAAATATGCTATCTCAACAAACTACAAGAGCTTCACTACAATAAACCAAAAGGTACCTAAATGAGGCGGAAGGCCCTCTTATTTATAGGTCGAAATAGGCTCCGTGTAAATGGGGCCGCGTAAAACATAGAAAATGAATGGAAAATATTGAAGTTGTTTCCAAGGACACTAGTGAAAGAAGCTGAAAGCTGGTATCGGTCCTTAGAACCAAAATCCATTTGGAGGTGGAGTACAATGTTAGAACTGTTCAATGATAAGTACCAAACGTACTCCCAAGTGTCTAACCTATGAAAGCAAATCCAAGGATGGAAGCAAGGAAATCATGAACCCTTGGATGCTGCCATGGGCCACTATTACGCATTGTTACATTGTTGCCTTGGCCATGGTTATTCGCAGCAGGATTAACTACGCCATCTCGTGGATGGACTTAGGCATGAAATAAGAAGAACCCTTGGGATGTATGCCCAAGGAAGGATATTGGAGCTTAGGTCTCATCAAATTCATAGATTGCTAGAGCAAGTTGCCAAAGAAGAAGGTGAGCTATGAAAGACAGAAAGTACAGAAGAATAGAACCGAGATCCTTCCCTCTGAAAAAGGGGAGTGAGATTTTGTGAGGAAGAAGTGTCACCACTTGAAGAGATGGTGAATAGGAAAAATTTTCCTCTCCAAAAATTAACATCAAAAGTCTCGGCAAAAGTAGACCAAATGTGGGAGTCCTTGGATGGTAGGTTTGAAACTATTCTTAAAATTGTAAAGGAGTTTAGGGAGTGAGGTAGTGACTACGACAAAAAGAAAAAGAGAGAAGTGGAAAATGCACGTAGCAAGGGTAAGGGCAAAATGGCCATCACAGAAGAGGTTGTGGATTTAGACACGAACAATGATAGTGGATGTGAGATATGCCAATATGACCATCCTAAGGGATGTTGCCTAGTGATCTCACATCTACAAGAGTCTAGGGTGTATGCACTCAACCCACAATTAAATAAATGGCAAGCACCCCAATGGTTACCTTATCCCCAAGGTAACCCAAGGCAGTTCCACCAACCTTCAACATAGTATCCAAGTGGAACTCCACCACAACCCGTTGAGCAACATATTATTAGTAACAAAATTTAAAGTTAGAATCCAAACACCAATAATCAAATAACTGAATAGCACATGCCCACATCAATCAAATGACACTATACCCAGTTGGTAATACAACACGTTATTATTTAAACGTAATAAGAAAATCACATCCAAAATAAAAGAAAATATACAAGAAAATGTAAAATATTTAAGAAAAAATAAAACGTACTAATGATGTTGTAAAATAAAAAACTTTGAAAAATTGATAATGTAAAACAAAAAGGTGTAAGAAAAAGAATGTGTAAAACAAAAGGTTGTAAGAATAACAAGGTGTAAAACAAAAAGATGAAAAATTGAGGAGTTGCTTATATAGTTAGCATGAATGGCGATCTCCCCCATGACTAAGTTAAAAGAAGGAGATCCAAAAGATTGAGTGTGGTTGTCCATATGATGAGGTGTTTGTTGCATTAGTTGGCTTAGGCTCATCGAAAGATTTGACTTCTTGTATGTTGACTAACTGTATCTTGTCTAGGCTTTCGGGTTTGTAGATCATCATGTCCCTAAAAGAAAAAGTTTCATAAATTATATAAGATCCTTCCCACAACATCTAGAACTTAGTTTGTTAAGGTACTTGTGTGGGGTTCCAGTAGAGAACCTTATCTCCTAGTTGAAACATGTAGAGCAGAAGGCACAATCATTCAGCATCCATCATGGAACTCCTGTTACTACATAATCTATCCAAGAAAAAGGAGAAGAGGTTAGGGCTCGAGCCTATGAAGAGGAACGATGGCTATTTGTGGCATGTATGTCAAGGTTAATCAAGTGCTCCCATAGCTACTGTGCCCATGGGAAATGCCGACACCATCAAACATTGGACCATCAACATGGACAGCTCATAATATGTGGATAGAAGAAAAGAAATGTCAGGTACTTTT
The DNA here is from genome assembly GCA_015680685.1 of Gnetum montanum. NCBI lineage: Eukaryota > Viridiplantae > Streptophyta > Gnetopsida > Gnetales > Gnetaceae > Gnetum > Gnetum montanum. Next base: position 32,806 of record MNCI01031224.1, read on the forward strand.
TCAATGGTATCAATCTCAGAAGCCTAGCATGCTGAACAAAGGAAAGGCACCCATGGAGGAGCCACTACTACTAGGAACCCCATGAGTTCCAATAAATTCTATAATTTTGTGTCTGTGTCCCAGTTTTGTCATATCAACTGTGGCATGACTAAATTTCTAGTCAATCAATAATCCCATACCTATTCACTATGTAATCAATTGGGCTTGTTCCTCACTTTCTTTAACTCGAGGAAAAATTGTTATTCAGTCATGGGGGTATGATGAATTATGGTCTGTTAGGCCCAGTTATCGGAGCCCTGTTATCGAAGCCTTGGTCTGAT